>VZRO01003953.1:2163382-2176173 GCA_013397915.1 Daphoenositta chrysoptera | reverse complement strand
GGGGCGGGCGCGCCAGCGGCCGGGGCGAGCCATGCGGCGGCACATCCTCTATATACCGCCGGCCCGCCCGCTCCTCTCACACACACGCACGCACGCAGGGCACGGAGCCGCCGCGCTGCCCGCTCCGCTCCCTCCCTCCTCGCCGCTCCTCCTCCCGCCCCGCCAGGCTCGCCCCGCACTCGGCTGCCGCGAAGGGAAGTCCCAGGCAGCCGCCTCGGCTCCTCCGGAAGGCTGAAAGATGGCAGGGAGACGCTGGGAATGGGAGATCCATCTCCCTCCGCGGGAAGCACCGGTACCGCAGCGAAATGTCCGCCGAGGGAGCGAGGGTGAGTGTCCGCGTCCCGTGCTACTGAGGTGCGGCCAGGAGAGGCCCCTCGGGCCGCACAGGGGCGAGCACAGCATCACGCAATGGTTGGGGCTGGAAGGGACCTCTGGAGATCATCCAGTCCCACACCCCTCCCCAGGCAGGGGCACCTGGAGCAGGTGACCATAGGAACACATCCAGGTGGGTCTGGGATGTCTCCAGAGAGGGAGACTCCACAGCCTCCCTGGGCAGCTGTTCCAGTGCTCGGCCACCCTCAACGTAAAGAAGTTCTCCCTCATGTTGAGTGCAACTTCTTGTCTTTTAGTTTTAAGGGAATAGTTATGGCAAAAGCAGCACAGAGAGACAGCGCTGAGCCTGCACAATGATGCCAAAATAGGAAGAACTCTTAATTGAAAGAGTGGCACAAACAATTCCCATCAAAGCTTCATGCTTTAAATACACAGAAATTGCTTTACCACAGGTTTTGGTCTCAGAAGATGAGGAGACTTCCTCAGAACAAAGGCATGTGACCTTAATTCAGTTTTAGGTATACTCAACTCAAAAGGCATAAAGATGGCAAAATGTCCTCTCACCCAGCAAAATTCTAAATCCAGAGGTTTTAAGGACATGTTTTTGAAGAACAAAATTATATGTGCTCCACCAGTGACCTGCTCTCTGTTAGAGGCTCTGTGCAGTCATAGAGATAAAGCATCAGATGACACAGCACATGAAATTTCTAATTTCTCTGTAGGGTTTCCAACTGACCCTTGGGATTTAGGGGCAGCAGGCCAAACTTCTACTACAGACAAAGCAAACGACATAGAAAAAATGTCTTTGTATGTATTTTTAACCTAGTACTATTCTGAAACATCATTCCTCCAAACTAAATATTTTTTCTTCAATCTGAGTGGAGATGTTGCTTCTGTTTCTTTAATTAAAAAGCTACAAAACTGGCATATTGGACTGCTGATTTGCTCGTACTATAAAAAGTTGCTAAAGCTTTTCCTCTGGGCATTTTCCAGATTCTTCCCCTTCAGTGAAAAACTTTTGATTGCCTTTAGAGGGAGGTGAATCTGCACCTTTACGATAGCCCATGCACGCAGCATACACATTTCAAGGCCAATTAACCCATTTGATCTATTTTTTGTTCTTACTAACCTTCTGTGCAAACGTGGGTGTCGCATCAGTCAGGAGGAGAGCCTGCTGTCTCCTTGCTGTGCTTTATTTCCCAGCCATTTGCCATGACTTAAAGAAACAATAACCAGTTCTGAGTTTGGCTGTGCTGACGTATGGGGTTGCTCCATGATGGGGGAAAAGGGAGAGATTTTCAGGACCATTTTCACAACTGCCTTTTCATCTCATTTCATATAGCACACAGAAGAATGAAAATAATACTAAAATCCCCAGAAAATAAGACCAAAGAGTACTGATGCTACAGTACTTCCTCATGCTCCCTTAAGCACTTGCATTCCCAGTAGTCTACTGCAATCAGATCTTGGGAAGATGTAAACCTGCCAGGGATGGTAGCACTTCTGTGGTGGTTTTCTCAACAAAACCACATTCCACTTTCTTTTGGCCTGGCCTCATTTGCAGTCCTTGTTAGGGAAAAACAAATCCCAATTTATGATACCTCAGGATTCCTGATGATGCCATAGGCTCCCAACAACCATTGATATGAACATGGAAGAGGTGGGCCTATGGATTAGGATCGGCTCTGATACTGGTGCCTGTCATTACAGATACGAAGTTTTGTCTGGAGCAATTTTGTGGTTTTTCAGACTTGAGTATTTTAATCTGATAGTATTTGTCTGAAGAGAAACACCACTTTTATATGGCAGGTATCTGATGGATTTTGCGTCAAAAGGAAGAAGTAGCACAAAAGGAAATGGCAAAATGGCATTATGCCTGTGCCTTTTAAACAACAGCTCTGGAAAGTGCTTATGATTCAGCCTGTGCTGAAATCCTGGGCTCTGTCAAATCAGTGGGAATTTTAGTTTCAACCCAGATAGCTGGCTCATGTGTTACTGCTATTGCTTAACTAGCATCTGCTCCAGCAAGGAGCACATTTCTTGGTACCTAGTACATGTTGCAAACACAAATTCAGCGTGTGTCTCAATCTAGCTCCTTTTCCACGAAGCATGGGATCAGTGACCTGGAAACCAGCTACACCCAGCAGGATTGTTACACCCAGAAAGAGGACGAAGGTCTTGTCATTAAATGACTGGGCCAAGCCTGGCAAAAGAAGAACCAGACACCTTCCTCCAAAGCCTCAGGAAACATCTAAATGCTTATCTTCTGTTTCTTCTTCCCTCAACCCCTTTCAGTCCTAACAGTGAAGGAAAGATGGGGTGTTAGGGAAAAAACACCTCAGCAATGGACTTACTCAGGTAGTTATTTCAAATCATACAAATCAGATGTGATACTTGCTGGTCTTATGTTGCTGCAAGAACTATTTCAGGATGTCTTCATTTCTCCATGTTCAAAAGTCTCAGCCTAGACAGTAGAGTGATTGCCTTGCATAGATAATACAAGTTATTTGAATGCAATATACCCATAAAGCATTATTTTTTATATAAGGGGCATAGGAATTGGAATTGTGTATTCAGTTATTCCAAAGGAATAACTAAATACACGTTTCAGATACACATCTGGAAATGTGTGTAAACAAATCAGGAAAGGAGCAATAAGTGATTTAAATAACAGATGGCTTTGACCAAAGGGAGGTCAAATGAAGACATGGCAAGAGCTGCACAGAAAGACTGGATGTGAAGTGATACGAGAAATGCATTTAAACCTAAATTCATTATTTTCAATTTGGTTTCAGAGAAATATATTTGACAACTCTATTTCACTTACTATCCTGAGTTTATAGGTATAATTCCAGATTTTAAAAAGAAGCAGTGGTCTCAGCCTTGAAAATGCCTCACTGCAATGGTGCACTGAACACACTAACAGTTAAACATAAGTGTTTGCAGGATTTGGGATGAAAGATAAACTCAGCTTCACCAGAAGTATATCATCCTAACTGCATTTCAAATTGGGTCAAATTATACTGCAATTATCAGTGGGAGCAGAATCATTAAGTTCTATGGAACAACTCTCCAGAAAAGAAATATAGAAAATGTGACCTTATCTCTTGATAAAAGCTCAGTCCTTCTGATAAAAAGCTCCTTTCACGTGATGCAGACAGCAAAGCTCACACCTGACCAACAAGACACGAGTGCCACAAGCTGTGGTGAAGCTGCCTTGTGTGTTAAGAAATGACACCTTCCAAATGCAGTAGTCACTCATTTACTGAGAGAATTAATCTGCTATTTCTTCCCTAAACTCATGGCCAGAGGCCATTGGAATCTGTTAATGTTTGATGCACTCCCTTTGCGAGATGCCATACGTACAGAATGGAGTCAGACACAGCCTTTATCTTTGCGAGTGAGCCTGATAACTTATGTGGCACAGCCACTCAATCAGGTGACTCTTGAAGAGTGAATATAAAATTCTGGCACACAAACCACCACCATAGCAACAAAGACAGCCTGGCAACAGCAGCTGCTGCATGGAAAGAAATTGGAAGGGGAGGGGAAGTCTTGTACAAAAGTCCATTTCCTGTTGAAATAATTTTAATTTTCCCCTCACATCAGAATCACAAATGTCTCTAAAATACTGGGAGAATAAAGATTAATGCACAATGAGGGAAATTATGACACAAATAGCATCTTTGTGTAAATGAAGTGGCTGGGTCACTGCTACACTCACTGGGACCATATTGTACTCTGGATGGATTTTGACCTGATACACAGCTGGCACTTGTGGCACTCCATGTCACCAGAAACAATCCATAATCCTCCAGACAACACCCTGTGTGAGGAAGAATGAACCCCTGATGGTTTGGACAGAAGATGCTGCTGAACAGAATTCCTCATCCACTGAGACCCGAGACCTCCTACCCTCCTCTTCCACTGGGGATGGGCGCTGGCTTGTTGAGAGGTCCTTCCCTGATGCTGCTCCATCCCAAGGGCCCCTCTCCATGTCCCCCAGCATCCAGGCCACCAGGGAGCCCTGATACTCTCTGCCTACTTAACCTCTGCTAAAAAACCCCCTAACTATTACCAGAAGAACACAAAATTATTGCCATACGTGCAACAGTTAAAATGGCAAGGTAAAAAGTCAACTAGTACATTCCCCAGGAAGTGTTAATTCACCTTTTATGTACTATAACCTGTTCTTGCTTTCCTGGTAAATTTACAGCATAATACATTTTTTTAGATTGTTAAAACCAGTCCATAAAACACATTTAAGAATGTTGAAGTTAATTATGAAAGATTTCATGGCCTACCAGGTCTGTTAAATCACAGG
Source organism: Daphoenositta chrysoptera (assembly GCA_013397915.1). Classification (NCBI taxonomy): domain Eukaryota; kingdom Metazoa; phylum Chordata; class Aves; order Passeriformes; genus Daphoenositta; species Daphoenositta chrysoptera. The sequence continues at coordinate 2,171,516 of VZRO01003953.1, read as the reverse complement.
TGGGGTAAACTGCCAAAGGTCCACTGACTTCACAGCTGTGCATTTGTTTGTTCCGGTGTAATGTATGCACCCTTGCCTTTTTTTGTTCTCTTCTAGCTCTTAACTTTTGTCCCAGCTGTATAGGCAGATTAGAACCAAGTCAAAAGCAGCCTCTCTCCCCTACTTTAATTTACATCCAAGTTGATCTCCGAGTTAAACTAAAAGACAAAAATATCAAAAGGGCTGCAAAGCAGGAATTGTCTTGAAAATCCCCATCCATTTTGCAGAGCAGGAGTTATGTGCTCTGGACGAGGTAGCTGCCACATGAATGGGACCTCTGTGCTTCATGCAAAGAGGAGAATGCTGGTTTGTGCTTTTCTTGCAGTGTCTGAAAAGTACAGAAATCTCATGGTATCTTTCAGAGGCACAAAGAGGTTTTCATATTACTTACATGCCCAGCATGCACATAATGAGAGTCAGCATACACTTTTCTCTGGATTCCCATCCATAATTCCCACAAAGCTTTTGCATGAATTGCTATGACAAAGCAATATTTAACTAACAGCTCTGAGCTATATTTCCCATTACCATGGTGGAGTCATGTCCCATGGTAGGTAATTCATTTAGGCTTAGCTTACAAGTTTGGTACAGTTAAAAATATGTATATTAAAGCTGGCAGCAGGATGGTTTGTTTTTAGAAAGATGGGCAATAATGAGTCAGAAAAAGTTAATTCTGTTCATAGATATAGCCCAATCCACTTTCCTTAAACTCAAATGAATTAATCTTTCAGGTCCTTCTAGATGGCACTTGCCCATTTCATTCCACAAGGCAAAGAGCCCAGCACACACATGCCCTGGCTTCTGCAAATCACCAGAACTTAGTTATTTTAAAATTAAGGGTCTGTACACCAGCAGGAGTATTTAATTTCCATTAAACATTTAGAGAAAAAAGTTTACCACTTTATCAGATGCTAAAAAAGTGAAGGAGAAAATTTATGTTGAGTTTCTTGCATGGGAAATTTGACATTTTCAGTTTTTAGATTACCTAATTGCTGTTTTAGCTCTTGATACTCCTAAATTAATTCAAAAATATTTCAGTGGTATACCTTACCTTGAAGCAGCTCATTTGAAACTTTATGCCTTGCCCACTAACACTTTTCTCTAAGCTCATTTCAGAAATACTCTTATAATACCCTCTCCTGAATCATCAGACTTTCATTATCATTCTGGCTATTTTACAGAACCTGCTGTTGTAAAGGGTGAAATTCCACAACTGACAAAACATTAGTCACAAAGCCATAGAACATCATTTACGTAGATGAAAACACTTGCTTTCAACTGCTTCTAAAACTTGGGGCAATTTTCTTGTGATGTAGGTCTTTGAGCCACATCTCTTAGAATGAATTGTTAACTCCTAATGGCAAAAAAAAACCCAACTCCCAGTTACATTTCAGAGAAGCTGGTCTAAATCTAATTCCATTCTTAATATTGCTCATCTGAATAAAGCTCTGGTCACTAATAACATTTCTAATGGAAGAAAGGACTCAGTCTCCTACAATCTATGAGCTGCCTCAGCCCAACTTCCAGTGTCAAACTTAGGGCAACAGTGTCCTCTGTAATCATAAAGCTGAATAATAAACTGAAAGCTGTTATGGCCTATCCAAACTCTTATGCTCTTATTAATAATCACAATAAGCATTTTGTGAATGTAGTGCATTCTCTTGGAAAAAAAATAGAGCACCATTCACCAGGAACTAACAGTTTTCTAGGATTTGAGGTGAGAGCTACGGAGCTCGAAATGCAGGGTCAGGAATGGCGCTGCTGATGGTCCTGTCACTGTGTGGCAAAGGAAAGCACTAACTACAGCACTCGGCTGTCTGGGAGGCAATCTGCTCTAACAGGATGCTTGCTGAGCAATCAGAAACAACATTTACCAACCTCCCAACCAGGAGACATTGTTAGAAGCACAGAGACATTGTCAGAGGAAGGGAGGATTGTTAAATGGGGGAGGAACAATGCCTTTTATGAGGCCACCATGGGCTACATCTTGATATTTATCAGCAAAACACAGGAGGAGGAGGAGAGGGAGAACCAGCCACTGTCTGTCTATTCCATGGCACTGCAAGATCACCAACAAAGTGCTTGTTGCCTTACTCACATTTTGTATCAGGTACTCAGCTCCACAATACCCAAAGTTCTCTGTTCCAGGAAAAGTGAGAAGAAAAGGACTAATAGGTCAAACTGAAAGGGCCCAATCATACTTGGGTTGAAGTCAATCCATGGGCTTCGGTGCAAGTTCAAAAAGGCCCTCTGAAAGCAAATTATAAATTATCTTGCAATTATCTTCTTTTCTGAGATTATGCAACGGTTTTGATGAAACAGCTGATGATGAATTTAGGTTTCAACATTCATTTTCCCAGTAGTCTTGTAAACACATAAAAGGTCATGACATATAATTTCAAATAAGGAAAAGCAATTATTATAAGGAAACCTCATGTTTCAGAGCAGCCAGCAGCTAAAGAACTACAAGCAAAACAAAGCTGAGTGAACGTCACAGGCTATAATAAAAGACGCCTCCTGACTTCTGTACACAATGAGATTTGCAGCAGTCATAAGGAATGCCTGGCACAGGTGCTCATTTGAAATAACATTCTCCCACAGTGTTACCACAGTGAAGTCTCAGATCATCTACAAGCAGATTGTCTGCTTATAAAATTAATCCCAATGTAGATGCCAATTAAAGTATATTTATGAAAACAAAGAATAATAGACATTATTTGCTTTTACAGTGCCAAGAATATGTTATGTGACTTCTAAACTTGTAATACACCAGGGATTCAAACAGGAGCAGCCTCCTTTTGCACACACACATTTTTAGCAGTTTGGACTGTTTGTTACCATCTCAGTGACACAAAGGAAGTGTGCTCAGAGCAAGGATTATCACTGCTCTAAGAGACCACGATCTTACAAGAAGTCTCAGATAAGCTGAGACCCAAGTCCAGATTTCCAAGAAACCTAATCAAGTAGTGTTTCTCTGTTCTCCTTCATGCCTCACAACACTGATAAAAAAAATAGATGCTTTAGATATGATACAATAGCAAGAATCAACAGAGCAGTGTAGGGAAAGGATCTTATGAGCAGCATTATATAATTATCAATCAATGAGTAGTGTTTAATATACACTGGCACCAAGTCTGTCAATAAAATTGTAGTCATTGATACCATCTCAAAGCCAGCACAATAGGAGCTATTATTGAAGAAGGATTTAAATTAAAGCATAGCTGCCTTGCAGACTAGTTCAGAAGTACCACCTAAAATAGAAGGGAAACAGCAATGTGACTTCATCTTGGCATTTCAAACAAAATAACCACAAATTCAATAATGTGAGCTCAGCACTACAGAGCCAGAACAGTGTCAGTCCTGCTTCAAATCCAAGTGCCTGATCACACACAGCACTGATCCTCCTTGGCACTTCACTGCTTTCTACTGAGCTGCAGGTACTGATTTATTTTCAGGATCTGGTCAGAAAAGGTAATTTTCACAGATAGAAATGGGACATAGGAACTCAAGAGGCCCTTAACATGGCCCTTTTCACATGCAAATTGGAATCTATTTTTTCAGGAGATGCAAAATGCTGCCATATGACTGTATTCTCACAAAAGTAGGCTCCACAGTCTGTGAAACATCCATTTTGGAGTCAAAGCTCCTTGCCTTCCTCTACCACTGTTCATCAGTGAAAACCTCCTTCTCACTCACCTAAAAAATGGACATGACTATTTACCTGATAAGGATCTTGCAAGCTGTAATGAATATCTAATTGCACCATGGAATTTTGCTAAAAATTGTCAGCTTTCTTGTAGAGAAATACAAAATCATACTAAGTTTTGGCAGTGGAGACACAGGCATTGGTTTGGGACCAGTTTGCTTTCCTGGTAGAAAACTCTTTCTCTCTAATCATTCAGTGGAAATAGTCAGACCTTTCATTTACATGAAGTGGGAAGGGGAGGAACTCAATCCCCGGATTCCACACCCTCAGGATCAGCTCTGTGGCCTTGTCTCTTCTGTGGGTAAAGTCTCTACTCAAAACTTCCCTATTTAATTTTTCATCACCTTCCTACTCTGGGGAAGTTCATGTACAGCTCAGCCCATGCCCCAATATTTGGCATAAAACCATTTCACTTTGTGCTATAAGTGTTTTAGTACCAGATTGTTAATACAGGGGAATAATTCCAGTTATTGTGTGGGAGCATGGAAAACCTTGGGAGTCATCCAGCAAGTTCAAACCAAACTGCAAAGATCCTAGACTACAGAAATTGCTCAGAGCCCCAGGAGGATAATCCAGCAGTGCTCTAACATCCCATCACTCACTGGTAGGAAATGGCTGACTTCCAATAGGCCACAGGGGTGCCAGTCTCCTTAATTTCCTTCCTGAACTGTTTTGGAATATAATGGATCTCCAGAGATTTCAACTGGAAGAGCTTTAAAATCTTCCATTCTCACATGGTGGGCAGATCCCTGTTCTTCTTCAGCCTGAGCAACATCTTACTCACATCTGCTATTTGGATTTTTCTCTCTGGGAGGGTGGGCATTGAATATGTGGAGCTTTAGGAAACACTAGTCTGCAGGCACTGAGTGGTCTGGGCAGCAGATTCCCAGCGTGATCCATGGTTTCTTTCTGGCAAAGCAGAGTATCCTGTACTCTCAGCTACTTCTGTGTGTTTCTGATTCATAAAATGGCTTGGAAGGGACCTTAAAGACCATCTAGTTCCACCAAAGATAGAAGTGTAATTATCTGACAAATACAATTCATTCCTCCATTAAAAAAAGGAATTTCAAATAAAACTAGACACTTCTGGTGGCTGAACTTTTTTTTTTTTTTAATCCACTGTTCTCAGGCACACATCTTTTGTAAGAATTAGCATTTTGGGATGGTGTTTGCTCAGCATATTGTGTTGTTAGGTATTTTACATATACGTGTATTTTACTCCATACATTGGGTATGGAGTTTTCTGAGGTATGAGAAAAGGAATTGGCAGGCTTTTTCCCTTTTATGTGGATTAAGTAAGTATTATAGGTATGTCATCTATGCATGTACACATCCCTACATATATTTAACTAGAAATGTTCTTTGTAGCACAACATACAAGTGTTCCTCCTGGCAAACTAGACATCTCACTGAAATTTTTCTTTATTTTCTAAATCAAGCTATTTGCAACATTATCCCTTTCCAACAGAAAGAATACTTATTTTCCTCTGTGCAACACTTAAATCCTCAAGCCCAATTACAGCTGCTTTCGCCAGCCTCTTAAAACTCATTTCTGCCATTAAAGAACCAACCAGCTAGACTGCAGCACAGACCAGTAGATAAATCACAGCTGAGAGCAGCTTATGAGGCTGTTTAGGAAACCACCAGCCACCACTTCCCAAATGAAACAAAACTCATCAGTTCTTCTTTTACTCCCTCCTGGCTGTCAGGAGGCAGCAATTAACCCTTTGCCACGGGCCCCTCCTCCCTGTGGCCCGCACCTATCACAGCTCAAGCTCCTCTCCAAGTCACTACGAGGTTATGTTTTCATCTTTGCAATGCAGAGCTGTTTATTTGCAAAGTTTTGCCTGTATTCCCAAATAAAAGTATTCTTGTTTCTCCAATCAAGGTGAAGTCTAAGTGAGAAGCTGCCTGTTAAGATAACCGGGAAATGTACTTGGAGTTACTTGACATTTTGGCAAAAGTGGAGAATTCATGCTTGGGTAGCACCTACTGTTGCCTTTCCCTGGTCTTAAAATTAAAAGCCAGACACAGTTAAAGGGAAAATGGGTTTTATTTTGGTATTTATTTAAGGATCCTCAAAGGTGCACCACTTTGTCCAGATGGAATGCACTGAGATGGCCTCACACAATAGATTGTGGATACAATTTATAGGCCTTGCAAATTAGCACTTCTATCAAAGATTCCCCAATGAGAGGCTTGAATGAACCCCCCATCCTGAGGAATTCCCCCCTGGATGGGCCTATCTTAGTTTACAGGATGTGTTCTAGGGAAGACCCTGGTTTCTCAGGATAGCATAGGGCAATCTGGCCTCCAACTGGAGGCCTCCAGGATGTTTGGTCTCCTGGCCTAAAGGAATATTGGGTCTCAGCTAACTTAAGGAATTAGAAGCGTGTGTGCTAAAATCACTAAAGACACATAGAAGCTATACGAAAGGGTACATAAAAGGGGTATACGAAAAAGGCAAAAAATCATCATGGCATCACTACCACATGTAACAGCTATATGAATTTGGCCCATACTGCTTCCAACAGTTTAGCTTCAAGAGGCTTTTCTGCACGAAGTTTTTCTTTAAAATGTCTCATATCTTAGAAAACAGAATGGGACTTCATTTTTGCTTGAATGTATAAAGTTGTGCGTGTATAAAATCTTAACCCCCGTGAAAGACAACCTCATTTCTAAGAGAGAGACAGACACAGCCCTCCTCTAATGGCAGCATTTCTATGTCTGAGAAAAGGCTATTAGGAAGATACTGCCTTGCAGTGCTATAAAAATGAGTTAAAAGCCATCTTGCTGCTAGGTATTTTATATCTACAGCTACTCAGAAAAAAACCCATCATCTCAAATTCAAGAGGGGGAAACGTGCACAACACATCTTTAGAGGTAGAAAATGAAAAAGGAAAGGTTGCTTTATGCATAATATATAATATTACCAACAGGCTTCAGTATATGAAAATACTCTTTAATATTTAAAGGGCTATTATGTGTCCCTTCATGCCAAATGATGCAAGATCAGCTGTGCATGAAAAATAATGACATTATCAAAGGGAACTGTATCTACTGAAGATATTGTGGAACTAATGGAGTTGCTGTCCTTATGGCTTTTGACATGTTTTCTTTCTCACTCCCTGATCTCAGGTGTTTAGTTGTTTGCAATAAACACAGACATTTCTGTGCCTTTCCTGAAGGCAGACTTTCAGAAATGGGTGTGCTACATGCATAGAGACCATTCTGCACTCCATGGATCTGTTCTACTGCAGTATTTAATCCGTGAAGGCTCTCAAGGGCTAACTACGTTTGACACAGTGGCAAACCAGGGGTGCTTTGTCTGTGCCATGGCATACAAGTGAATTTCCCCAGATACACTAGGATCACAAATACAATATAACAATTTCATTTCCCATGGCATTACTGTTCATTCTTGATTAGCTCTGCTTCCTTTACCTGGGTCACACATTTGAGTCAAAAATTTGTTTCATAATTCAGGTAAGCAACTTCATGGGTAAAATCTGACTGTCTGCAAAATACATTCACATGCTTCCATTTGTAATATAAAAGCCAGCCATTCTGACACAGCTAAATCCCTCACGGAACAAAGAGAGGCTACAAAGCAAAGTGCATGTGGAATGCTGCCAGAAGCATCTCACAGATGCTCTGTGTAGCATCTCCACACCTCCATCTGCCCATCCTCACATCAGTGAGCAAGAGAAAACTTTATGTTCCTCTGTACTGGTGTAACCCACCACAGAGCAACTGCTTAGACACCCACAGATAAACGGGAGGCTGCATTTGGAAGCTCTGCCCCACAGGCCCTCTAAACCATTCTGGCTGGCTGTGCCCAAACAGCTCTGGTGCACTCCTAAAAATACATCCAGCTGACACTGCTGCATCAAACCCCCAAGAGTTCAGTCCCAAAGATGTGCCTGATTTAACAACACAGTCAAATCTACTGTCCAAGGCAAGGGAGTATTCACCCAGTGAAGGCAATTCACAGGTTTGCTAGTAACTGTTAAATAGCCCAGTAATATAGGAATATAACAATCTTCAAACCCTCATGCAATAAAACACCCCATTATTTGTCAAAATTCAGGAATCTGCTTGTTATAAATGTAACTGCCACGGTTTGTGATCCATTCGTGAACTATTTTATACAAACCACCATAATAGCTTTGTGATTTACACTCACTATTTAATACTCTTTCCATCAGCAGCATCTTGGCAGTGATTCTTTTTGCAAGTGTTCAGTAGAGAATAATTTCCTTGCAGTCGGTAATTGCCACCTCTCAAACAATTTCAGCCTTTTATTATCGATTTTAGGAGAACTTTATGAGGAGTCACATATGAATATTCATCAAGTATTGTATTACAGATATAACTTGTCAAGCACAA
>VZRO01003953.1:2129025-2163251 GCA_013397915.1 Daphoenositta chrysoptera | reverse complement strand
GAAAAAGGCAAAAAATCATCATGGCATCACTACCACATGTAACAGCTATATGAATTTGGCCCATACTGCTTCCAACAGTTTAGCTTCAAGAGGCTTTTCTGCACGAAGTTTTTCTTTAAAATGTCTCTTATCTTAGAAAACAGAACTGGACTTCATTTTTGCTTGAATATATAAAGCTGTGTGTGTATAAAATCTTAACCCCTGTGAAAGACAACCTCCTTTCTAAGAGAGAGACAGACACAGCCCTCCTCTAATGGCAGCATTTCTATGTCTGGGAAACGGCTATTAGGAACATACTGCCTTGNGGCTTCAGTATATGAAAATACTCTTTAATATTTAAAGGGCTATTATGTGTCCCTTCATGCCAAATGATGCAAGATCAGCTGTGCATGAAAAATAATGACATTATCAAAGGGAACTGTATCTACTGAAGATATTGTGGAACTAATGGAGTTGCTGTCCTTATGGTTTTTGACATGTTTTCTTTCTAACTCCCTGATCTCAGGTGTTTAGTTGTTTGCAATAAACACAGACATTTCTGTGCCTTTCCTGAAGGCAGACTTTCAGAAATGGGTGTGCTACATGCATAGAGACCATTCTGCACTCCATGGATCTGTTCTACTGCAGTATTTAATCCGTGAAGGCTCTCAAGGGCTAACTACGTTTGACACAGTGGCAAACCAGGGGTGCTTTGTCTGTGCCATGGCATACAAGTGAATTTCCCCAGATACACTAGGATCACAAATACAATATAACAATTTCATTTCCCATGGCATTACTGTTCATTCTTGATTAGCTCTGCTTCCTTTACCTGGGTCACACATTTGAGTCAAAAATTGGTTTCATAATTCAGGTAAGCAACTTTGTGGGTAAAATCTGACTGTCTTGCAAAATACATTCACATTCTGCTTCCATTTGTAATATAAAAGCCAACCATTCTGACACAGCTAAATCCCTCATGGAACAAAGAGAGGCTACAAAGCAAAGTGCATGTGGAATGCTGCCAGAAGCATCTCACAGATGCTCTGTGTAGCATCTCCACACCTCCATCTGCCCATCCTCACATCAGTGAGCAAGAGAAAACTTTATGTTCCTCTGTACTGGTGTAACCCACCACAGAGCAACTGCTTAGACACCCACAGATAAACGGGAGGCTGCATTTGGAAGCTCTGCCCCACAGGCCCTCTAAACCATTCTGGCTGGCTGTGCCCAAACAGCTCTGGTGCACTCCTAAAAATACATCCAGCTGACACTGCTGCATCAAACCCCCAAGAGTTCAGTCCCAAAGATGTGCCTGATTTAACAACACAGTCAAATCTACTGTCCAAGGCAAGGGAGTATTCACCCAGTGAAGGCAATTCACAGGTTTGCTAGTAACTGTTAAATAGCCCAGTAATATAGGAATATAACAATCTTCAAACCCTCATGCAATAAAACACCCCATTATTTGTCAAAATTCAGGAATCTGCTTGTTATAAATGTAACTGCCACGGTTTGTGATCCATTCGTGAACTATTTTATACAAACCACCATAATAGCTTTGTGATTTACACTCACTATTTAATACTCTTTCCATCAGCAGCATCTTGGCAGTGATTCTTTTTGCAAGTGTTCAGTAGAGAATAATTTCCTTGCAGTCGGTAATTGCCACCTCTCAAACAATTTCAGCCTTTTATTATCGATTTTAGGAGAACTTTATGAGGAGTCACATATGAATATTCATCAAGTATTGTATTACAGATATAACTTGTCAAGCACAATAGATCAGCGTAAAAGAAAAAGATCCTTACTAATTAGAGTATACTCGTAAAATATAAAAGGAATTATTACTAGTGTATTTCAGAAATAAGGGTCCTAGCAATGGCACCTGTGTTTTAGTCAAGCTTATTCTCAAATCAAAGTCTTTGTAGGGTAATTCTTACATATATTATTTTTAGGTTGCACTTACAACACATTTGCTTTACTCCAGGCTCAGCCTTGGTGTTTTTCATAAATCACTTTCACCTGAAAGCTTCCTTAAGGGCAATAAAGTCAGAAGCTAATGCAAATCTGCTGTGTTTTACTTGTCAGTCAACAGGCTGACAACATTTACAGCAGACAAGCCTTCCATAGGAGAAGTGTGAAGTGAGAACAGAAAGATGGATAACCAGAGCTTGTTTCCATGAACGGTACCCATTTCTTAACTGTTTCATCAGGCTGTACCCCAAGTGACTTCACATGACAAACTCCTGACAGAAGTATTTTGAAAAGTACAAAAAGTGGTGTTTGTAGAGACAGAATTGTGCAAAAGGAACAAGTTCAGGACAGGAGCTTCCACAATCTGCAGGATTGTGAGATGACAAGAGCAAATATTATGGTAAAAATATGTCTAGGAAATGCCTGCATGAACAGCCTTCAAAATTTCATAGAGAGGAAAGCAAGAGGTGAGAGAATGAGTATTTCCCACAAGTCTTCCTCCTGTAACATGTTAGATCTTTCACCATTCATTTGCCACTTAGGAGTAAACCAAGATTCAATCAAGTGATATGAACTGGTACAAAGCAACAGAGCAACACTGAAGGAGAATCTCCATCCTTTGTTGGATGTAAAGGGAAACAGTGACCAAGGGTGAGGAAAAGGCAAGTTCTAGCCCATCTTTTACTCATTTATTACATTTGGAAGAACACATACTAAAAGGTATGTAATCATTGAAGGGATAATTTCTGTGATAACCTAAATCTCAGATCTTGTATGTTAACAGAGAAAGAAAAATTATCTATATTGATGAACATGCTAATTTAGAACAACATTTGGTAACTGATATTGCTTTTTAGTTATCTGTATCACATCCCTTCAAAAATGCAGGATATGTCTCTCAAGGATCCATGCTCATATGGAATAGTGAGACATTAGCCAGTGGCTAATCCATAGAAGATACTGTTTCTGTTTAATGGCATTTATCAGAAAGATACAACCCACTGGCAAAGAAATGTAAGCATGATTACAGATATTCCTGTTCTACTGTCAGCTATCAAGGATACTGTTGTATTCCCTACTTTATATGTTTATGCTGACATGAATAAGCAATGTATTCTGATATAAAAGTGATTTAACCTTTCTCCTCCTTAAGCAAATAATTTTAATACATAATTACAAGTAAACATTTAACATTTGCTTAGAGGATAAACAGTTTAAACACACAGTTAAAATGTTGAATGTTTCTTTACATTGGATACTTCTGAATTTATATAGCAAAAGGTAAAAAGTCGATTTCCTAATCCATTTATATGCTATTTAAAGAGACAATTTTCCTCTAGAATTTGTTCACATGGTTTAAACAAGCACAAAAGTTGCTGAAATTACTGTAAACCAGCTCAAAATAACGATCTGCATGTATGTAGCTAAGTGGGATTAAGTAAGCACTGGACTGCATCAGCACATGCCCTCTGCTTGTGATTTGACCAAGACTTTCCCAAGACCTCTGACACTCAGTTCAGGATCCCCCTGGAGAGTCCACATCTTCGTGAACACTCAATGCCAAAACACCCAAAGGAAAACACAGCCAGGTATTTAACTGCCTAGACTGCATGGAGAAATTAACTATGCTTCGCATGCTGAGCTATTCTTTGAAAATAGAGCTAAATAAACTATTCAACATCTGATTTAACATCCTACCCACCTCAAAGATGAGAACAAGCAGCTACAATTCAACTTAAATTTGCTTTAAAACACCGAGTTCTAAAATCCTTTTCCTGATTTCCACATTCCAGGGGCTGTGTTTTCACTGGTGATACCAGAACACCATCATGCAGGACTTGAACGCATCCCAACATGCAAACACCTCACCAGGGGGGATCCCTACTTGCCACACCCTGAACTGACAGTGCCCTACCTTGTCAGAAGCTACTCCTGGTGCCCACCACAGAGGATGCTCAGCCAGGGACAGGTGGGAAGGTCTTGACGCCACAGGAAATCTTCTGGCAGTGCCAAATCCAGTTCTGGGTCTCTTCCCCACTGTTGCAAGTTTTTATGCTTTTGTTTAAACACTGCTTTTCCTAGCCTTTATTTCAGAAGTCTCCTGGTCATTCTGACTGCAGGCTGCCTCACTTCCAGAAAAGCAGTTTGGGACCAATGTGCTCTGAGCCCTTTTGGGAAGCCCAGCCACAGACCCACTCCTGGTGCTGCTCCTACCTTGGCAGGTGGAACATCCAGGCTCTTTGCCATGGGCAGGCTGAGCCAGAACACCACGTTCTTCTAACTTTTTGTGGACACAGACATTCATAAACAAACCTGAATTGGTTGAGGTGAGTTATATTGCAGGCAAGAATGGGGGATATTATGATTGGCTAGTCTAATTTGTATTTTTTCTTTAAAAAGCTACAGATTTCTACCAGTGACCCGTGTAGCTCAGCCTTTGAACTGCTAAGTATCACCATGCCTAATATCAGGTATATTAAACCACAAAGTACTGATGGCTCCTGAATCCATGTGGTGTTTCAATATTCAAGGATCTATTACTAGTTCTGACAGCAGAAAGGGAGCTTTTCTTTCTTTTCTGTAGAACATCTAGTGACCATTTTGAGGTTCTTTTGTGTGCAAAGCTGATAATCCAGGAATCTGGCTTCCCTTGCAGCCTTGCTTCAGGTCCTTTCCCTCCTCCCACCTTCCTTTTATCTACTGAAGTGAATGCATGCCTTGTTCTCAGAATGCATGCTCCTCACACAAGTGCCTGAAAAACGATGGGAATGCTAAGTGCCATGTGAGATCATCTTGAATAAGATTGAGCCTGAAAGCTCTTCAGAAATTCAGACTTACTCTTGTAGTGAAAGAATATGAAATATGTCAGGTCCAGCCACTCTGACCACTCATTTACACTAATGGACTTTGATGGGAACTTCTCTCATCAACAGTTTTTAATGCCTCTTCAGAGTGTTTCATATTCTTAATAGGCGTAATAGTGTGGGGAACTGAAAGATATCCAGATGAATTATGCTTTCACAGTAACACTATCCTGTCATTCTCTCATTGTTCAAACTTGAAATCAGTACCTCGGGTTAGAGTGACCTCAAATGCACATCAGAACCTGAGCCTTTTAGCTTTCATTACAACTTGGTTTATTCTGCCCATACAATTCACTCTAAAATCTAATCTGTAAGAAAACAGGAATTAGACTTGAATGGGAATAGGAATAGCCACAGCCACGTTGACTAGAGTGAATAGCATTTATGAAGAAAAGCCATTCATTCAACATCCTCCCAGACTGAAGTAGTGACTGTCTCAATAAAACACTGAAATAGATCCCAATGTAGTTTGTTTGCGCTGCCCCGATTTTCCAAAGATATACTGACTTAAAAATGAAATACAGAATTTGAGAGACTTCTCAAAAAGCTCTTTCCTCACACAATTTCACAGATGAAAAGAAGAATCAGAGCAGTCACAAATGATACAATACTTCCCAGCATTTACAAACAAGCAGAAATAGAAGGTGAAAAAGAATGTAATACCACTGGCAAGTGCAATCATACAGTGAAATCACACAAAGAGGAAGAAGTCAGATTTTCACACCTATGCCAGTTCTGAGCCTACAGCAGGGCATTTTGGAGAAATGAGCTAAGCAACAAGCTCCAGAGGGTTTTCAGAACATTCTATGCACTCCTTTAAAAAGGCTGGTGCTGAGCACAAGAAAAATAGAGCATCAATGATCTTCATCTAAAGCTCTTCTTTCTCACTTCTGTAGTGCAGCATTACAAGTTTGTTCAGTAAGTCCATAATTGTTATTTTCCCAGGAAAGAGAAGAGAAACTGGCTTTATAAGAAGTGCATTCCTACAGTCATAGGTAATTAGGAAACAGAAAACTGTCAGAAGATTTTGGCAAGCCCAGGCAATAATGACTCACAACAACAACTTTTTTAGCCAAGAAACTTTCTATACCTCTTTCATCCCTCCTTTTGCTGCACATTGTGCAGCCTCCAGCTTTTCACTCTGTCACCTGCAGTTCATGGTTTCATGTATTGAAGTCTACAAGTCAATCAAAAGGGGCAAATCTATAAAAAAATAGACCCCCACTCTCCGCAGCTGTGGGTTCTTGCTAAGCAGGGTGTTCTCAGTGTAAGACCCAATGACAGGATGCATCCATTTAAAGTTTACTTGCTCACTTGCATCATATTAGTATCCAGGGAGTCAAGCCCTCCAATAAGCCAGAATACTCTGGATTCTACTAACCCACTCCTTGTTTTAGGAACTCCTTTTTGGACATAAAGGAAGGCCTGTTAAATGGATCACATGACAAATGGTAAATAATTTGAGGTTAAATCCTGATTTTGGTATTAACTTTCAAAAATGACTTCTTGTAACTATATTTCACACCTGTGACAGTTGTACTCTGCAGACATGCAAGGGTTAATATTAGTTATAATTCCCCTTGAAAAATGTAAAATGCTACGTAAATGCTAAATGCCATAAATTTCTTCAATAATGAATTGGCATAATTCCTAGACTTGATTACAACTTGTCCAAAAACTATGCATAATGCATATTGTACACAGAAAGGTCCATCATCCATTATATATGACCTTGAGCAGCCTGCAGAATGGATATTAGCCTAAGTAATCCACTCAGTATTTTGCTCTCTCTAAAATGGGCCAGAATTAATAGATTGTAAAATATGTATCTTTGTTCTCCCCTATCTTTGCTTGCACTTAGCACAGTAATAAAAGGTGTTTCTTTAATATATGAATTATGTATTATATATGAGTAATGAACTGTGAAAGACTCACATGCAGCAAGACTGAATTGGCCTTCATTCAGTTTAGACAAAATGCAAAAATGGTTAATAATAGGAGTAATAATGCTGTTCTGATTATATAAGTTCTATGTAACAACACAGCTTGAGAACCGTATAGGAGCTAACAAGTTACCACATGATTGGGCATTATCCCTACACTTGAAAGGAGCAAAAAGAAATGATGAAGTGAATTAAATTGCCCAAGATGAAATAAAGGGCCAGACTGCACTAGAAACATGCTCAGTCTCATAAATTGCTAGTTAGCAGTCACACCTCCAGCTCTCTCTTATCAAAAGGATTTCCTTTCTGATATAGCTATTGTTGTATCTTGTTATTTGTCAAGAATTAAGATCTCCACAATGGTCACATGGAGAGACATAGCTCTGAAGGAAGTAGCTATTAATATTAAATATGCAGACAACTTAGTGGAAGAGCAGTAAAGGAGACAAAACACCAGAATGAATTTGCAACAGGCACACAAATGTTTGTGGGAAGAAGTCTCTAGCAGTGAGCTCCCTGGGCTATCAAGGCCAATAAAAAAATAACAATCCTGGAAGAAAGGAAGCACAGTCTTGGAAACCCTGATTTTATTTTACTTGCATGATAACACAAGAAAATCTGGTGCCTCAATCATGCACAGTAACTTCTGTGTTTATATTTGCAGACAATAAGGACTCTGGCTGCTGGGAGGGACTCAGTTTCTAAAATAAGACCATAAACATTTGTGGAGCCACACAGGAGCAATATTTCCTCTACCAACTTCAATTTCTCTTCTTGGGCAGCTATCACTGGCAGGAAATTTGGGGAAAGATTTTATTGACTTTGCTTCAGCTCTGGACTTCTTCCCATGAGTGAGTTCTCTAGGATCCTCATCCACACCAGTAGTAAAAGAGAGCACAAAGTCACAGAAGGCTCTTGTCTTTGCCTGAAATTCATGAGATGTTAAGTTGTAGTGGCATTCTGAGTGCTGGAAAGGAAGAAGAGGACACAGGAATCCTCCTCCCAAACCTTACCTTCCACACCCCACACAGACCTGCCCATTTGCTGTCCTGTCAGGAGAAACGGGCCGGAAAGTAACCTGAACACCTCCTAAATTTCCCTGTTCCCCTCGGTTTGTGACTGTAGTTAACAGCTGTGTCTTGGGGTGACTTTATGATGTGTATCCCCTATCGTCACTCTATGCCCAGAAGATGAATCCTGTGCTTTTAAGACTGGGTGCGAGAGAAAAAAACCAGACAAATTTTTTTCAAAGCAGTTCTGTGCTCCAAGGACACTGCTATCTCTTTTGGCGTTGCTGCTGAGGGGAGAAAAGCACCTTCCATTTTTTCCCAGCTTTTCGCTCTTTTGCTCAGAAGAGAGAGAGACAGAGTCAAACTTTTTTTTCCTGGGACTTTGGGGGTTTTTTTCGCTCCTCCTCTTCAGGACTGTTTTACAACATTGGAGTGCACCTGGGGAGAGCTCTCTTCTGAGGCCCCTGGAAGGGGCCCACCGACCCAGCTCAGAGGAGGAGAGAGGCCACACCCAGAGGACTCTGAAATCTTCCCAGGTTTCTCTCCACAGCGAGAGATTTTATTATTTAGCATTATTATCCTTTTCTGTGTGTTTGTTAAATAAATAGGGTTTATCTCTTTCACTTTCCTTCAAGGAAATGCTTTTCTTTTCCCTGAACCTGGTGGAAGGAGGGGTGGTGGTACCCTGCCTTCCCTCAGAGGATATTCTCCTCCAAATTTGGCCAAACCGGCACAAACTGCTACATGCTCAGCCTCAGGGTGGCAGGCCTTAAGAGCAGGAATTTAAGCTTATCTGTCTCAGACCCTTTCTCTTGCTAAATTTGAGCTGGACTGGTGCTACTTGCAGGGTGCTCTCAGTCTGCAGCTGTTGGCAAAGTAAGCACCACTAGAGCCTGACTGCTGTGCTCAGAAGGGAATGTTCATCCCATTACTGTCACCCCAAGTGCCCAGAACACCTTCCACAGACAGGAAGGCCACCTCTCCCATCTGCTGCTGGCAATGCACTGCAGCCTGAGCTGGGCACTGCTCATGCCAGGAAGGCAATTAATCCTTCATGACTATTTGGCCCTTGGCTTCGCTGAGGATTCCCAAAAAAGTCAGGTAATGCCATCTACACAGCTCCTTTGAGATGTGCCTCTTGTCAGCTATGAGAATGGATTTGAGCCTCACTATTTTCAGGGAAGACTATCAAATAATACTTTAATTTGCTTACAGCTTGTACCTCAGCTGAAATGAGAGCTAAGAAGACCAGCTGAATCACTCAGATTGCCCTGATCCCTGCATCAGAACTGTTTATAAATCCCAGCTTAACAGGCATCTGGTGAAAATTTGGCAGACAACTTTGCCCAGTGGCAAAAAAATAAGTTCTATTTAATCCTTGGAACATTTGCAGTCTCCAGACAGCTGACCACTGAATACCAAGCTGCTTTCCCTAAATATGCAATTTGTTGGCAATCTCCAAAGGGT
This sequence comes from Daphoenositta chrysoptera, assembly GCA_013397915.1. Classification (NCBI taxonomy): domain Eukaryota; kingdom Metazoa; phylum Chordata; class Aves; order Passeriformes; genus Daphoenositta; species Daphoenositta chrysoptera. The sequence continues at coordinate 2,154,011 of VZRO01003953.1, read as the reverse complement.
TAAAGGCTAGATTTAATTGCTAATAAAGTTGAATAAAATATTCTCAAAGGAATTAATGGGAATTGTTTCAGGCTTCAAACTCAGCTAAACCAGTTTTTAATTAAGCCATATTTAATAAATAACATCTAAAACAACTGTGCTGCTTTCTTAAGGCTTACTAAGGAAAGGCTGATTCTCAAAGTATTTTTTTGCAGACTTGCTGGCTGCAACATAGAGGCTGGACAGTAGAATAAAGCATAGATTTTAATGAGATCAACCTTGCTGTGATAGCTTTGATTTCAATTGAGTAGGCTAGGTTTGCAGCAGATGAGAATATTTGAATCTTTTACAGCACACTCTGAGCTGATCTCAAATGCAGTAATGCAAAGGGCTCTTCCTTACACACAGACTTTCATCATGGTCTATTTCCCCATCCAGCATGGAGAGACTTTTGAGCACTTGGATCTGGGACTGTGTGTTCTGCTTGTGCAGTGCCTGGCAGAGTGCAGCTCCAATGCACAAACAGGGCCGATGGGTATTCCAGCAATACAAACCCCAGTGATTTACTTACATTTCACACATCTTCATGTCACAAAGCAGATGCTTCTCCTGTCACGTGCCAAGGGTTGCATGCAATACCCTCTGACTCAGCCCGTGTGAGAGGCGGCAGAGACCTTCCTCACAAACCATATGGCACCTTTATTTATAAAGTTGTGTACTTTGAGATGTACTGCCTAAGAACACACTTGTCAAACAATTGTGTGGTCTACAAGCACAAAATAGGCTTAATATGGTGGGAAGTGTAGATAAAATGCAGCCAGGCTCCAGTACAGCCCCACTGAAATGAGCCATTCAGCCTATCCAACACCTGTATCAGCAGCCAGGTGTGCTAATTCCAACACATCCTACTCCTTTCACCCTGGTCATACCTACTGCTATCAGTTAGGAGTCACTGCCACTCTGAGCTCCCCTCCAGCCTCTCTGGCTGTGACAATCCCTGAAGCAAACAGGATTGTCATCCTGGAAGCCAATGTGCTGCCCAGGCCACGTGAGCTGCTGCCATCATCTGGGCAGCTAATTAATGCATTTAGCTGCACTAATGAACTAAGCAGCTCATTAGTGCAACTAAAACAATTATTTGTGTACAGTAAATACCAGCAAAGCAAAGTTCTGCAGCCTGAGTGCCTGTACCATGGGATTAATGACTGCTCTGCACAATGTGCAAGGAGGAAGCACTATGGAATCCCAGGGGTCTTCTTGCTCTCTGTTTTCTGCCTATTTACACAGGTCCTTGATATCAGGACCTAGGGCATCCCCCCCTCCCCCCTAAACTCCCAAATGCTGATCAGCTCTGTGAATAAAGCTGGGCACTGCCTCAACAGCTCTGCCAAGGTATCTTGGGGAGGAGTTCCCCCTTCCTGCCCTCAGCTCCCTTCTAGGCTGAGGCTCTCACCCTCATCCCCTGCCTGGGGTCTGTCTCAGCTGTGTCACACAGCCCTTGATCCAAACCCTGATCCACAGACTGACATCCCAGCTGACCTTGGCCTGACCCCAGAGGGACCTGATGTCCTCAGAGGCAGCGGGACAGGGCCTGGCTGACAAGGAATGCCCAGAGCCTGCAGCTCCTGGCTCCCCAGCCAGCCATCAAGCCCACACTGCACCTTGATATTTAGATTTAATAACTGTATGACAACTTTATATACTGGGAAATACACATTTCTTAATGTCTCAGAAAATAATCTCAAAGTAAGAAAACTAAAAAGCACACAATATAGACGCGTATAGCTACCCAAGGGGCAAGGGCATGTACCTCAATTGGGATTTTAAACTTCAAGAATCAAATAGTAGCTCAATTGCAACTCTTTGCATCTTAATACTTCCACCTGGAGAATTAAGATTTATGGAGAATTAAAATTTATTTCCTATCACAACAAAACCATGGAGGCTGGGTTTGTTTCCAGTCAAAACCTATTGTGACTTGCAGTCAAAACATGACATTCACTTTGTCAACCATCTGAACTGCAGGCAGGAGCAGTTCTATTCTAAAGAAAGTCATCTTTCCATCAGCTTTAGTTGTGTGGGCAAGGCACTCTAAAATAGCTGCTCCTCCTGGTGCAACAGGGTCACAGCAGAGTTTTTTAGAATGAACAGCACTATAATGGGGCCATTTCTGTTTGCCTTTCTAACAAAAAGAGTTTCTCAAAACATGTTCTGCACCAGAAAAGTCAAGCAGTTCTTTACTCAATGCCAATAGTAATTTTTCTCCTGCTCACCGATTTAGGCAGTTTGCTTCCAACCTTCTCAAATGACTTCTACTCCAGGAAGAACAGTGGCTATTCAGCTCTCTTTTATCACAGAAGAGCTGGGAAAGCACAATTAAAAGGAGGGGTGAACAGTGGAGAGTATCACAGAAACCGCAGGCATTGTAAATAGTGTCTAAGGGACTGCCTACAGCTGCTGAAATGCATTCTAATTCGCTTTGGAAACCGAGTGCTCATTCCACACCTAAAACAGTCAATATCCTCATGGCCCAGCTAAATTGCTGTTCATGCATTGGTTCTGTTCACAAGGTGCAGGATTTGATGACAAGCACCTCACAGCAGCCAGTGGGGGAGTTTGCTTAAGGGACCTGCTTTTCCAACTCTCCACTTCCTGATGGCAATTGGTGGCCGAGGCACCCGTACTCCAGAGGGTCCAGGTTATCCCAACACTGCTCCCTGCTGCCTCTACACAGGGACCTCTCTTTGGGTCCCTGTCAGTGCCTGCATCAGTCAGTCATAAGCCTTTGCCCCTTCCAGATACTGAAGCAATTTCAGATCAGACATTTTTATGAGCAGCAATCCAGTCAGCTAGTGGCAAGTGTTTTATAGCACTGATCCTCTTGAAATCACAGAGGATCTATCACTAAATCATATACAGGCATCCATTTGATTTGAGTGTCACCGTCACTGAAACTCATGGAAAGGTCTTCATGAGTTTCAACAAGTGCTAAATGTCCTGTCACCTCAGATCTGTTACAGATCTGAACCCACAGAGGTGAGAGCTGTGCTGTAAAAATCACCACGGATGCCAGAAGAGGAATGTAAATTCTTGTTACTGGGCCATCACACCACCATCCACACAGAAACTGGGGATGTCCCGGATGTGGTATCTAGGGATGTAACAGGTGCAATACATAAGCACCATGTAAAAGCCAATCAGTGCCACTAGAAATAGGCCCAGAACTCTCCAAAAGATTAATATCAACACTTTGAAATCCATCAGGCAGCAGCCGTATGTTGATTGTCTAAGTACTACCAAGTGTAGAAGACAAATTCCGGAGTGACATAACAGAAATGAAAAATTGGGGCCTCAACATAGACAGAACCAGCAACACTTTTCACAGTACTGTTTGCACTCAAGGCTTATTAAAAAGGGAGGGGGAAAAAAAATGTTTGTCAGACCTAATGTTAATGTGAGACCACATTCAAAATGGATATCTTGGAGAAAAAAAAGCATTAAGAGTATTTGAGACAGTCTTGGTATGCACCAGGAACTGTAGGCATAACTTCATTTCAGATTTTTTCATCATTTACAACATCTTGGGAATTTTTTTGATTCCAAATGGATGATGTTAAAATAAAGTTTAGATAACCATTAATTCAAGCACTACACATTCATACTCTGTATTTTTATCTAACTTTTCTTGAGTGCAGTCCATGAATAATGTCATGCTAGGGTGGCTTCATACAGGTTTTTCACGGAATACACTTAGATTATTCTAGAACACTTGTTCTCCCTTTCACAGACACACGTGGAAGATAAGTAATTTTATTTAAAAATTCTGAATGGCAATCTTTTTGCTTTTCAAAAACTTTGAGATCTTAAATCAGATGAAAATTAATTGCATGCAAGTATATAACAACTCCAAGATTCAGCTGACCCTCCTTGTATACAGCTGCAGCTGACTTTTGTCCCCTCCTAGGTAGTCAGGAAATTACTTTGAAGTCTGCTGCTAATACTTCAGTTGGGATTTTAGGATTTGAGTCTGGAAAGTAAATACATCTTTGAAGCTTGATGTATCAGGCACAAGCCTTGAATCACCAAGTCATTAACTTTGTCCATCAAAGCAGCCCTGAGCAGTCACACTGAGCTTTTCAACTTGTGGAATGGAAAAATCAAAACAGGATAAAATACTTGACACAGAGAAATAATTGGTTATACCCTGACAGCACAAAACTTTGAGCCCATGCACCTCTCTGTAATTCACAATAGAGGACTCTGTGAGCTGGGTTAATAAAGTTCTGTCCTGAGAGTGAAGACTCAGAAATCAAACTAAAATATGCTCCAGCCTAGGGACAGGTGTGTTGGAAAAGCCAGGCAAAGCCTCCGTGGTGGTGGTTCAGCTGCCAGGACCTCACAATAGCAACTGCACTGTCATTCAGCACTTCTGAGCTTCCAAGAGGAAATTATAAGGGAAGAGGGCAGCAAAGAGGATAAGAAGGATTAATTTAAAATGCACATTTTATCTTTTTAGTGAGAAAACCGATGTTCAAACAATAGCATCTATGCTTAAGAGATAAAGGTGAAGCTGCAGAGAAGAGCCAAAATCCATTAGTACAATGAGTGCTTCCAATTTTAGCAGTGACAAGCAGAGCCCTTCCATACAGAGGTTAGCTAAACAGTTATTTTAAGGACTCACTGTCCTCAGTGGAAAATTAATAGAGCAAGTGTCAAAAGTCTTTCATGATTTCAAAAATTAGAACAGTCTGTCTCCACTGGGTATCTGTCCTGCATAGAGAGCCTTCACCTACTGAAATGTAGAGTGGGAAGTTTATTCAGCACCTGGAAATTAGCACAGCTGTCCTGGAATGATATCATCCACATCTCAATCACACATTGCATTTCAGGAGTACACTGCTTACCTAAACAACACCATTCCTCTGCTCTAGCCACTGACATTTGCAGCAGTAGAAAACTAAAAACACAGCCACTTAGGGAGTCACCACACACTTCAGAACCCTGCCTTGCTGCAGAAGGCACAGGCAGTTATTAAATCTGCAGAAGAAACAGTGGAGAAAGGAAAGGGAACAGAGTGTGCACATTTGCCAAATTTTAACTTAAAAGCAAACTCCCAAAACTGAAGTACTGCACTCTGTAGGGACTGAAAATTTTGCTGATTTTGGGGGGGAATGGAATCAGGTGTATTTGCAGGTAGAACAAGGCTTACAACGTTCATGGCTCAGAAGAGCACGTAATACTTGCTTCTACATCTCATTTGACTCCTGCAAGAAGATGAACAAACTTGTCTGGTGTGGAGATGATGCAAAAAACAAATAAGATTCCCTGAGAAACAATTATCTATAGTTTTGATATGATAATAGCAAACTATTGTTGTTGGCATAATTAATTTAGCTGTAATACTGTTGTTGAAAGCATATTGCACAAGAAAGGGACATTTCATATATCAAATGTCTGGATATTCACGTCCACATGTCAACATTACATACAGCTGCACTTCAAACCTCATTTTGGTTTGATTATGCAAGCAATTTATTCCTAAAAGAGCAAAACCCACAAAAATCCCCACTTTTTAAAAGTAAGCCTCAAGAAACCTATTTGAAAGTTAAGCTTGAAAACAATTTTACAATTAATTTGAATTAGATTTCTATTTAGCAGCTAAAACAATTTTCTCTAAATGGCATTATGCCAAATGTGATCTCTATTCCCTTTTCTAGTGGCAGAGAGCTTATGACTATAAAATAAGTGAGAGATCCAAAGGCTGTAGTGTGCTGCAAAATGGATCCTGAGGGAAAATAACTTACTGTGGATATGGAAACGAGATACTTTTTTCTTTTTCTCCCCCCATAGCACAGCAGTAGCTCTGCATCCAGAGGATGCTCTGCACTTCCACTCCTAAATTAAAAAACCCAGGCTGAATGAGCACATGATGAAATTGCTCGATACCGAGGAACGGCACATACATTCTTTGGGATCTTAAAATAATCTCCCAAGGGAACATTGTGGTTCTTCTTTGAGGCTCAAGACTACATGAATGCCAAATAAAGTTTCCATGTACTGACTAATCCAGTAGCTATCCATCATTCTGCCGGCCTGCTTCCAGTTCTAATTCCCTTTGTTTTTTTCTTGGCCTGCTTGAACCACTTATTGTCCTTTGGGTTCGCTACATACACACCAGTGGGAACAGGTTTTCCTTCTGGGAAGCTCCACTTTAAAACATCCTTCAGTGGCCTCTCTTCCTTTAATGCACACAGAGCTGCCTTGCCTTAGTACTTTCAATCTGAGCTATTTTAAGCATTTAGGTCCAATCTTGAATTGCATTTCTCCATGTCTTGTCGTGAGCAGGTGAGATACAAGAATTACTAATTGTTATTCAAACTCATGGAATCAACATTCTCCTATTTTTAGGTATGACAGTCCTTCAACTCCAACTGCAGTGGCCTAAGTAGTTAAAAAAGTCCACACTATCACAAAAACATTGTGACACTGAATAGTGTCACTATCCAGAAGTAACAGAGCTGCTGTGACTCATGAGCTGGGAGAAAATCCATCAGAAGGCAAATTTTTAAAGGAAAAGCCAGATCTGTAAGTGAAACCTTTCATGGAGACTTTTTGGCAGAAATGGCAGCTTCTGAATAAGCACTGAATGCCTGAAACATGATAACTATTAGCCTAAAATGAAAATACAAGAAAAAGTTCCACTACACACCTTTGATTATGTAAAAGACCAGGGAGAAATGACTTTGAGGCACTTTGATGACAATTCATAGCTGAAATACGTCATCTAGGGATGAAATGCTTTTATCAAATCTCAGCTTCCCTTGTGGAGATAGGCCTAATTTACTGACCTTCAAAGCACTAATTTCAATCATTATAGTTTGGGCCTGTACATTTTCTATAAAGGAATCTTTAAACTTTAGGAAGTTCATCATTATCATCTCTGAACAACAAAAAAAACCCCAACAAAACTCACTTTTGAGCCCCACATCACTTTATAATAATTCCATAATTTTTTTTTTTGTAGAACTAATTGATTACAAGTTCAAAGCTTTAAAAATTAGCATTTAAGACTTCAATCTTGGCAGATTGTGAATATCTAGGTGAACTGCAATCTAAAACACTGGCAGGGCAATGGCCAATTTAGCAGAGGTGTAACTATGACCCACAGTTTGTCAGTGATAATCAAAATATTAAAATCCTTGGAAACTCATACTAATGCAGCAATTGCTAATAATTTAAACTGGTTTTTGTGGATACACAAACAGAAGGACAGAATAAAAGCATCCAGAATACATTTCCTATTTAAAATACACAATTGTGAGTCTGATCTGACCCTGATGCCTCCTGGTCCCTCTTTCTCTCTGATTCTTGAGATTCATAGAACATTTAAAATTAATTCTCCTATTTCTCCCACACAGATCTTCAAAAGCATCCAATATCCAAAGAATTAAACAAGATATAGCCCCATGTGCTCAGGGGTTTTATTTTTCCTACACTATTTGAGTCCTTTACTCCTTTTCCTAAAATACATGGCAGTCTCAGCAGAATGGGATTGGGATCAAACCCCTTAATTAAAAACAAGCATTTATTCACTTAGGTTTGGCAAAAAATACTTGGATATTCCCATTTAAGTAACTGCTTTGTGCACATAAATCAATATATTCACAGTTAAAACATAGTTTCCTCAGTTCCACTATCCTTCTAAAGATAATGTGATCTATTAAAAAGAACTATTGTTTCATCAGCAAGGCCTCTGACAAGACAGATTTGCATTGCTGGCTTTCATTTCTCCTTGGATGTTCAGATGCAACATCCCTCTTTCCAATTTTTATTCATTTTTAAGTACTTATCCCCAGTGTGTAATGCAGGAACTTTTTTAGATCAGCAAATCAAGCAGAACTGATAGAATATGCAAAAAGTAGACTAAAAGGAAAGAATTGGCATTTTTTAGTACTCCTTTCATTTCAACATCTGCACGCAGGATTTCACTGGAGTGGATATTTCTCTTTTCTCCCATGAACTCAGCATATCAGCATGACTGTTGGTCCCAGATCGCTCATCTGAGACCAGACCACAGAGGGAACTAGTGACTATTTGTCTTTAGTAACAAGGAAAATTTGATCACTTAGAGCAATCTGGGATCAATTGTGCCACCCATTTACAGGAGAGAAGCAGTAAAAACTCATTGCTTCTTACAAAGAGTTTCTGGTTTTCAGAAAAGGAGGGGTCTAACACTCATTCAGTAAACGTGTTATTACATTTACCCAAAAACTGATCACAGTTTTTGGAGAAAGCTGCTTTTAAGAAATTATGACTTTTCACAGGATGCTTTGAGCATTTGTATGTCAATAAACCAAACAGAATAAGGTAGTTTTTCAAGTATTGAAATAAAGTTACTCTGTACTGGAGTTTTTTAAAATAACTTCTTATAGAGGTATTTCTAGAACAATGAGAGCTGAATTAGGATGGTGCCCACAATCACAACTACTGAAAGAACATAATATGTATCTACCTTAAAAATGCTAAGTGGCCACAGCATTGCTAATCAATAATCCTCTTTCCTAATGAAAAACACAAGATTCAAGTATAACAGTAAAACCCTTAGGAGTATAGAATTGCTCTCTTATCTATTTTTTAGAGAAAGCTTTTTACCAGTGCTCCTCCATCCATTTACAGACAGGGAAGTGAATGTGAGGGGAATTGCTCAGTGCCAGAATGGAGCAGAGCCCTTTCTCCTCACCCAGCCACACACCTGAGGCAATGCCAACTCAAAGCAAGCAGCATCTCGGCAGAAACAGGCTAATTTTACCAGTTCTCTTAAGATATGCACATGTGCTCCATTGTATGATCTGACATTCAAAGCTAACTAAATTATAGTGATCTTAAGATATTTTCAGTAACACTTATTTTACAGCTGGAACATGCCTGAGAAGTAGTCTGCAGAAGCTTTACAGCTCAGAGCTTATTGAAGTCTCCAGTATTTTTTGTTTCCTTCTCTTTTGTGTCCTTGTGTTACAGACTCAAAGTCAACAGTGCTTGATTAAAAAATAAAATTCAGAATCCAAATTCACACAGGAAAACATTTGATTTCCAATGCTCAGCCTAATTACCTTTTTAAACCTGGCAAGGAGCCTAATTCTCTTGGGTTTCAAGGAGAGGCAGGCTACAAAGTGCTCATTATTCACAGGGCATTTTAAAACCACAGTTTATTCCCACAGGAGCTTCCTGGTTGCTCACCCACTCTTGAGCCAGAGGGTGGAAGAGCAATTTGAAGGTCTGGCTATTCCTATGCTCTCCACGCCCCTAGCTGGTCACCTCAGAGGAAAAGAAACAGGGAGGAATGCCTTTTCCATGCTTCCAGGCACATCATGGAAGAAACTGGTGGCAGAGAGTAACACAGGCATTTTCACTCCTTCAAAAAAATGTACAATAATTCAAATCTCAACCTGTAACCATGCCTTGCACAATTTCCATGTCCTTTTTAGCATTTTTTCCCTTCAATTTACTGCAATAAAAGTAATACATTAAGAAGTGTTTTGACAAGAAAAGTCAAGACAAGACCATAGAACCATTCCTTTAAAAGTAATTATCTAAGTCCAAATTCATTTTAGCAAGGAAATCTGATCTTTAACCTGGTAATTAATGGAGATGATTCCAGAAAGAGAGCTCATTTTTCATATAGTACAATGACAGATCTTGTTTCCATAAATGAGGTGAAAAGGCTGATGCTGCCAAGTTTCAGCCAACATAAGACTGTTTAACACCAGGGCCTCCAAGAAGTGACTTTATTTTCCATGTTTATGTACAGCTGAATTTTCTCTTGGGCAGAGAGCAGGCTGACTGTCAAAAGCTGTCACTTCCAAAATCCAGACATAGCACATTTTGTTATATTCAATTTATTCCCCTTGTTTTCAAAACTAACAAAAAATGCTGCTGAAGATACATGCAGTTAATTTAGTTTGTAATCTTAATAGTTTCACTTTTAGTCAGTATTGTCATTTATAACACATACAAGGGCACAAGGTGACAAGTTGATTACTTCTGTAGAGGCAGCAAAAGAAATTCTAAATATGAATTGGAGCAACAGCCACCAAGAGTCCAGTACTGAACTCAAATACATCCCAAGAGGAAAACAGCAGGTTATTAACACACTATTTAGTTTTAGTAATATTCTTACATTCCTTGTGGTTGAAGTCAAAGTTTAACTGCAATTCAAGACCTACAATGAACTGTCCCCTAAAGTTTCGACTCCTTAAAACACATGTGGGTTAAAAAAAAATGGAAAAATGTCCAGTCCATATGAAAATTTAAAGTCTAATGTATGTAATGATACTGAGCCCATTGCTTTGATGCCACTAAAAATGGGACTTTCAGAAACCAGTCCAGTGCAATCAGTGAAGCTCTGTCAAGGTAAAGTGTCTCTGAACAGAGTTCATCAAGCACTCAGCATGACAGATCATTCAAGTTTACACCTGTCGTACAGCAATTGTCTCTGGCCTGGAAAAGTCCCATTAAAGTAAATTGCAGAAGTGATTTCTGCCATAAGGAACTGGGAAAGAGAGGGGGAGCAGGGGAGAGACATCAGTCAAGTACCCAATAAAGACATCATTGGGCTGCACACTTATCAAGTGACTTGAAATAAGGTTCACCACCACACACCTTTCTCTTACTAAAGCAAATCAAGACAAAAAAATTTCCAAACATTAAAAAACTCAAATCTCTGAATGCTTAGAATGATACTGTATTTTCTGGAACTGATGGATCTTGAAAGAGGTTTAGCCCCATATTAGGGGTTTTTATCCCTGAAGGAGAATACACTTAAATCTGTTAATTGCACTTTCATGTGGGCATCCTGATCTTACATTTTTAATTTTTTCATGTTAAGTTTTCTGAATAAATCTTAAAACATTTTGGGTCAGATTCTATGAACTATAAATGAACTCTTTGCATATTTCCCTTAAACATTCCTTCCAGACTCTCTTCCCTGTACTACTCCCAAACAAAAGCAGAGTGCAAGGTGTATTAAACAAGCCAGGTAAAGGTGATAAGCAGTATGAATAGTGAAAGGAAACAATCACACAGATGATAATTCCCAATTCTTGCCTCAGCCATGCAGAGATGGAAGGATGGATGTGAAAAGGCTCTCTAGGCAACTTGGCCTTGAGAGGCTGCCTGAACAGCAGCAGTATCTCCAAACCACGATATGATTTGGAGTGATGCCTAAAGTTCAGCATTCTGCCTCCAACCTGTGATCCTTCCTTTTACAGGGAGGAAATCTCCGTGCAAAGTCCTCCCCTGCCATCCCAGTTCCAGGTTTAAAGTTTGCTCCCTCCCACTTTTACTCTGGCAACATGGAAGAGGCAGAGCAGAAAAGCTGTGATCTCATCTTCAGCCTGTGCACTCCTTTCATGCTGGTGACCTACAATTTCAAGAGTAAAGCAAGTTGAGAAAATCACCTTTACTTTGTACACACAGTCAGATAATGATGTTCTCTCAGACTGATTATCCTCTCAGGAAGCCTGGGCACTTATGCTTTCCTGGAAAAAGTGAGCACTGAATGCTGCCTTTCTGATCTGGTGGTGTTTTTTGCCCCCCAGTCTACATCAACAGAAATATTTGCCATAGCATTAGCCCATACAGCTCTCAGTGCCTTCCATTAAGTGCAGAAATGGAAATGTCAAGACAACTTATTACTATTTATCTATTTACCCTTCAAGCACTCTGCACTTCTATTTGTCTCTCATTACAAGCTAAGGAAATGCATGACTTGCCTGGTACCTGTACCTTGCAGAGAACTGAATCTGTAAGGATACACCCTAAAATGCTGCAAATAAACACAGGATGCTGAAAAAAAAAACCTCAGGCATCAAGTTAGCATCAGAAAACAGCTGAAGGAAAATGCAAAGGGTCTCTAGAAGTATGGATATGGCTAAACGGATATTTGGAAGCAAACACTCAATGAATGCAGAAAAAGCCAGCCACTCTACTTGCTGCTGTAGATGTGTTTCAGGTTAAAGAGACAGCTGCACATTTGGGAATAAGGCCTTGGGAAGAGTAGGACGAGCAAGTTCTCAAAAGCCCACTATCCTGCTATAGAGGAAGCACATGCAATGTTCATGTATAAGTTTACACCACACAGCTCAGCCAAGCTCAGTTCCCCCCATCCCATTCCTCCCTCCCACCCGGGATGTGGACACCATCACTGGAGGTTTTCAAGCTGCAGCTGGACAGGGGCTTGATGGTCTTGTCTCTGCTCCCTTTGCTGTGACAGGCTGGCCCACAGGATCTTTTGAGGCCCTTTCCAACCTCATCTCTCCTACGACTCAATTACTAAAATAGCCCCTTCACTTTTTGTGAAACAGTAGTTTTCTACAGTGACTTAAGGCTTGATTTGTCACCAAGACATTTCAATGCCAGTGTTGCTTTCTTGTCTTTTTTTTTGAAGAAAAAAATTGAGAAAGCCTTCAGAGTTTCCGAAACTTCAACAAAATTGCTGTTCAGACTCTGAGCTGCAGCTCTGTAGCAGCACCAGCAAGGAAACCAAGCTCAGCCTGAAAACAGAATGTCATTACCAGGGGGCTGATATCCTAAGGGAGGCAAAATCCACTCAGCAGGAGGTTCTATCTTAAAATTGCCATCCTGTAATCAGCTGTTGACAAACTGTTAATTGCCTGGAGCTCAGCATCCACCAACACAAGCAAGTGTTGAGGAGGACATGGGTTGTCTAACTGGATGCATTCCCAATCTGTCATCACATTTGCAAAGGATAAGTACACAACTGGTTCATCACACAAATGGAAATCACACCTGCTCCAAGCTGTCATTAACATACTACAGTACCAGCTAACTGGGAGAGAGGTAGAAAATACATGTGGAGCAGGAATTTACTTCCACTTCATAAATCATCAGCCCAGCTTCCACCACACTCAGTGGAGCAGTACCTGGTCTACAAAATACTAAAACAGAAAGGAAGAAATACAAGAGAGTTATCTAGTTCTTACAGTGCTAGATCTAGGAGGCCATAGATCTTAAGCAAAAGCAGGAACTACTTTAGAATATGAAGCACAATTAAGTTCTGGAACCTTCTGCCAAAGGATCCAAGAACTATGAATGAGTTCAAAAAGACAATAACTCACATAAGTCCACTGCTGATAATTAAAGATTAATTAAATGCTCCAGAAACCCCTATTGGTGCAAAACATTACACACAGGCCAAACTTGTACTCTTTCTTTAGGAAATCATTATTAACTTGTGTTGAGAAAGGATCCTTAGTTTGACAGAAATTTATCAGATCCAGCTTTGCAATTCTTATATAGAAGTTTAGTCATAAGAGAAAGAGGGGCCTGGTCTGACAGTCCTAACAGGGAACTAAGGGAAATTCCACAAATTCACTTAATCTTAGCAACTTTTTTTCTTTCAACTCCATTAATTCAGGATGAGATGGTACAGGGTATTTACTATAATTTCTAATTAGTACAGCAGTAATATTAACATTCCTCACTAAGGTATTCTGATACACAAACGTTTTCAAAGGCACTCACCAGTACAAAGCACTAGTGATGTTTATAGCATTAGTGACCAGTAGGAATAAAGGGAAGATATTGGAAAAAATCCCTCAGCTTATGTTTGTCAGCTTGTCAAGTACATCTGAACACAAAAATAGAATTAAAAAAAAAAAGTATTTCCAACCAACTCCCTGCCTCAGTCAGGGAAATCTTTCCAAATAAAAAACAGGCTGCAAAATTCCTATAACATTTATCTTCACATGAAGACTGGCCAATTGGAAATGGAAGAGCAGTAGGTATTTGCTGTGTGCAAATGACTAAAGCATCGAGATGAAATGCAGAAAATACAACTGAGTTGTTACAACAATCCAGTGAAGGAAGCACATTTAACTCTACTCTGCTCAGATGAGCTTGAAGGCCTTGGGTAACATCAGCCATTCTCTATTTGCATCAGCTCCACTACCTTTAGCGAGGTATTCAGGACAACAATATATTTGAGGTGTGCACACAGTATTTTGTACAAAAAGGCCTACACAGACCTTTTTGAGCCTCTTAAAACCAGATGCTGCAAGAGAGACTGTTTGATTTCCCCATTATCTTCATTAACGTTCAACCCCTCATGATGATACACTCCCCTGGACGCTTTGAGACACCAACAACTGAACCGAGACCGCAAAGCAGCTCAAAGATAGCAAGACATATTGCAAACTGCTACAAAACAGCAAGAGGCACTGGCAGAGGGAAAGATTCATTTTCAGTCAGAAAGGAAGGAAACCTTTGATCTGAAGAAATATTTTTACTGGGTAGTTATCCGTATAAAGTAGAGTTATGCACTCCCATTGTTTTCTCATGCCTCATGAAAGCTCAGAAGTCCAAACAGCCCCTCTAACTTTTCCTGTCCTTCCAGCTTGTATTTTAACAATCTTTCCATTTCCTAAGAACAAAAGCAGGTTGACAGCTAAAGCTGTGAAAGCAGCATGGCAATCTTATTAAACATGCCAGGTTTGCTATGCTACCCTGCAGAAAAATACAAAGTGATGCTAATTATAATCCAACCATAAGCAGCTGGGTGAATTGAATGAGCACTGAAACTGCAACACTTCCAGAAGCTTTAACTGCATCTGGCCTAGGTGTACTAATACATCCACATTCCTTACCTGATTTTTCCAGGAACCTACTGATAATTCATGGAAATTCAGTACTCTGCAAATGGGTGTTTGAGCTGAATATGACACCTGTATTCATACTTTTAGAGCAAACATACAAGATACGCAAAAAGCTCTGGCTATTGACAGCATTAAACATCTCCCTTCTCAGCTCTCTTCTCTTGAGGAACCCTCAGTAATCTCCATTCCTCTGCAGGCTGAGAGTGGGCTCTTTCAGAGGATTAGTTGGGCCTCCAGTAATCTGTTCCTCTGAACAACCTATTCTGAAGTACAGAGGCAAATCCCGCTCTCTAATCCTGTTGGTTTCAGTGACAGGAGCCTGTGACAAGCACACATCCCAGTGTATCAGGATGGAAGAGTTGCCATTTGAGAAGCTTTCTCCCCTTGCTTAGGCCAATTAAACTAAAAAAAAACAAAACAAAACACCAGACAAACAACTTAATGCAAACTGCCCACATCTAGAGATTTTAAAGCAAGCGTAGATGCTTCCCAGTATTACTAAAGTGTCAGAAAAATGACTTCAAATTCACACTCTTGTCTTCCACAGTTTCACTCCACTTCTTATTTATCCCTCTTCTCACAGCAGGTAGCAGCAAAAGCTGTGCAACTCCTTGAGCAGGGCTGAGGCAGGACCTGAAGAGAGCCCCAGCACAGACCCAACCAGAACAACACCTCACAGGAGCTGAGCACAGCACATGACACTAGGTAAAAAAACCACAAAATTCATCACCTACCTCAAACACGGCAAGAGGATGAACCAGGCACAGGGACCATCATCATAGAAGCAACAGGAAACAAAATTGCAGGATAAGCACTAAAGACACACTTACAGCACCCCTAGAGACCAACACTCCTAGATCACACCTCCAGTCACCACACAGCCCAAGCTTGAGCTGAAATAAGGCCCAAAGACCTGTGGGGAAGGGTTTGGGTGGGGCCCAGGTGAAGCTGATCAGGACCAACAGAGTTGATTGGTGCTCTCAGGGCTCTGGTGCAGCTGTTTCCTTTTAAGCCCCCTCTATAGCTTTTTTTTTTTTTTTTTTCCCTTTTTAAAGAAGGTTCTGGTTCTTACTTTGCTGAGAAATTAACATGTTATTGAAAAGCTATCTAGTGTTTTTACTAGAGACTCTTAGAAGATAGGAATGCAGTGTAAAAAGAGCAGATTGATGCTGCAGTAACCCCAAGGGAGGGGTTACACTTTCATTACAGTCCCCCAAGGTTTGATATTTTGTTTGATATTTATGTTAAGGGATAGTGCTGAGCCCCAAAATAAATTCTGGGCTTAAAATACACAATCCTTCTTAGGCAGAAGAAGTAACCAGTACCTGTTAGCAGCCAAAAAAGTTGTAATTGTCTGGCCTTTTGTTCACGGCATGGCTTTTACTGGGAAATACTGAACCACAAGTAGCAGCAAATGGTAGGCAGACAGTTAAGAGGATTTACCAAAATGTCTGTTACATTTCCAAATGACAGCCCTCTGTTTTAGAGAATGACAGCAGAGCTCATTTCTTAGGGTGTGGTGGGACTTGCCTGATTCCCTGCACATTCTTATGGGGTTTTTTTTCTGCTTTCTGCAACAGAAATCACATGGTTGCATTTAAGAAATTGCTTGGAGGTTTCATTAATTTTAACGTATTTTTTACTTTTCTCTAAACTGCAACAGAGAATTCTTTTCTTCTACTTCAATGAGGCATTTAATTCAGGTTTTCCCCAAACGTGTGGAAGGAGGACCAGGAATGCTGTCAGCAGCTGTGATTTAGCAGGACGTGTTTCTTGTGTATGGATCTGTGCTTAAATCAAAATGCAACTATACATTTATAGTTATACCCTAACAGTTTGCTGAAAGTACAATGCCTTATGAAGCCAAATCAGGAAGTAATCTTCCTATCTTTGTGGCCAAGGCTCTGTCAGTGTTACAAGGGTCAGTGCCTGATCAGCCACTGAACGTGGATTGCTTCAAGATGCCTTTGGCTTCAGGTTTGCACTCTTGGTTTTCTTTCACAAATGCATCTCCAAGACAGAAGCAAAACATCTGCCTGTGGGATTTGAGGCATAAACAGAGAAGGCTATAATTTTTTTATGCTTTCCCATTTTTTCCTATTCATTTATCACGGAAAAAGTCACAGAAATGGGACAACAAAACATAAAATATCAGCTTAGAGAATATCCATCACTTTCAGTACAGGGCTCTCCTGGAATAAGCCACATAAAACTATGTATTTATATCCATTAAATTGTTACCATACATAATCCACTTATTAGAACTGGTTTACATTGTCCACTTGTGGACCTGAACAGTACTTAACAGGAGAAGGATGGCAAACGAGGCTCTGAGCACTTACCAACTCCAACATACTCCATATAAAGCCTGCTATTTCTAGGTATCTGCTAATGCATTCTTTGGCAAAAGGGTAGCTCTGAAAGAAACTTTTAAATCAGCCCATATCATCAGCCCACACTTCAGATCAATGTGCACCCTCTATGGTTTTCCTTTTCTTTCAAAAGGAAAATATTATGTTGACTTTGTGCCTGAGACCTTTGTGTTCTAGAACTGGATCACAAGTGCTGTGCTCGGGAACCCCCCTCCAGATCAAAATCAATCATTTTCCTTGTGGGGATCACCTTAATTATAAAACCATATTTCTGAAAGTTGCAATAGGCTTAAATATTTATGGACACTCTAGAAGTTGCATTTAATTACGGGTTGCTGATTGTATTATTGAAGATTTCTGTGGCCTTGGAAAACGAAGGACTAGAATTTTAGCTGCCTGGAAGTCTGAGTAGCCTTTTCTTTTTTTGCAGACAATTTGCATTTCAAAAGATTTCTGCTTTCAGGTGGCTCAGCAACAAGATACAATTTCTCAGTGGAACAATCTGCAGCCTAATCTAGCAGTGACTCCTCAAGCAAGACTCCTGCCAAATCCAACAGCTTTGCAGGAACAGGGACTGCCACAGCAGGCCACGGTCACTGTCCTACTACCTGAAAGACAAGTGCCACCCCAGGTGACAAACTGCCTAAAAGGGTCTTTTGACAGGAGCAGTGTTTGGGCCTCTGGCAACTGTCAGCCCCAGCAGCTGCCCAGTGAGCTCTGGGAATGTTCTGTACCAGATGGAGCCTGGCCTGCAAGCAGTTGTCTGAGTGGCCCATTTTCCTTGGCACCTGTAGAGAGGCATTTGGTCACCAGCAGCAGAGGGGAGTCATAAATGAACACTAACAGTAGAGGGGATTCATAAATGCACCCTTGCAGAGGCTTATTAATCTGTACACCACCTCTTTTTGGAGCAGAGCTATTTCTGTGACCACAGAAGCTACTATGACATGTAAGCAATCTTTATGTTCCATTTCATAGGAATTCTGCAGCCTGGTAATAAAATCACCTTTGTTCAGCTGGCTTATCATTCACCTGGATTTTTGGTTATGAAAAAGATATTTTCTGGACCAAGAATTTTGACCTCCACCTGCTTTACACTGCAGTATAAAAAACTTTTTGGATTGATTCCAATTTTCATTCAGCTAACTTATCATAAAATCACCCCACTGATTTTAGACTCTAACTGAAAGTGATCTTGTTCCTAAAATTCCAGGAACAATTTGAGATCATTGTCCCAAGAATAAATGGCCTGAAATGTCTATTGGACACTAGTGATGAAAGATAAGTGCTGAGTTAAACTCAGATCACATTGCATCTAATTCTTCTTTCAAATAACTTATTTTCAATCGTCTCTGGGAAAGGGAGAGTGAGGAGAATTAGAGTGGCAAAGCTATGGCACAATATAGTTATATAATTGCATTTCTCACATTCATTGTGGATTTCAGTAAGTTTCTCTGTTCGGGTAAGTTTTTCCTGTGCCTTGCAACATCCTGTGCAGTTGTTACCTTGTTTAAATGGTTGCCAAGGAAAAAAGAGGCTGAGCATTACTTGTCCTTGGTCCACATCATGCACTGGTAAGTGGGAAAGGAAGAGGAGATCTGGTTAAACAGGAGGTTCAGGATAAGGATTTTATACCTTTTTTTAAATACCTGGAGGTGAACATTACTTTCTTAAACTTGAAAATTACTAGAGAAGACAGTCCCCATAGGACCCTCAGAAGTACTGGAATAAATATCAAGGCATAATATCCACTAATTGTTCAAATGGGGGACAGAAATATTATTTTTCACTGCTTTTAGGTGAAGACATATTTTCTTAGTGTGAGAGAGAATGGCTACAAACTCTGAAAAGGTAGTGTGGATACAGCAATACATTGGAAAATATTTATTGTTTCCTGCATATCCTGCTGCTTTCATCAGAAGTTGCTTAATTCAGCACTAAATTCAGTTTAATAAATAAGGATATTTGCAAAGGCTGGGATTTTTGGAAGCTTTGCTTGAGAACTACATGCAGTGGCATCTGGATTTATGGGTCTGCTGCAATATGTCTTTGAGATGCTTATCAAAAAACTGACTACAAGCAAGAATTTAGCTTATGACACAACAGCTTTCATTTTCTCAAACCTGCCATCTTGTCAGATGAGCTTTAATTCTTTCTGCAGGAAGTCTTGATGTATTGCAACCTTTAAAATTACAGCACCTATTCTGTGTGTTACAGAGTGCACAGCAGCTCCTCTGCCACAGGACATCTGTGAGCTTGGCCTGGGTTTCCATCTGCACCTTTGTTTCACTGCTGAGCTCCTGGAGCAGTCAGAGCAGGCTTCAAAGGAGTTTGGCATTCCTGAAGTGAGACTGTGGCACTGCCTAGAATGGAAACAGCACTTGCTGTGTTCACAGGACCCGGGGCAGCTTTTGGATACACAATTCTTGTGCAGTCCCTGCTGAGGGCAATAGGAGATCTCCAGGTCTGCCTGACTAACACAGTTTGATTCAGTTCTTTAACACAACATGTGGCTGCCAGACAGGAGCTGAAAAAAGGTTATTGTTGAAACAAGAAGTCGCTTATGGTAAAAGCCATGTCTAAATCATACCCCTGACATATCTAACAAGTCTTAGTTGTGTGATTAAGGCCTGAATTTTGGATTCTGGTATTGTGTAAGGAAGAACAAACTCTTCTTCCTTCAATAGAATTAGTCCTGACGTAATTAGAGAGCACAATCCCAATTACTCTGTCAATGACAGGTTACACTGTAAATCCTGCCCTGGTACACCCATGCCCTTCTCACAACTGACAGAAGGGAACCAGAGGAATACTGACCACAAGCAGCAGCAGGTACAGGAGTAGAATTTGGCCACAGCTGTTGGCACTAAATTTACTGCCTGATGAGCCTAGCCAGCTTGAGCTTGCATCATAATCTAATAAAAACCTAATAACAGCTTTCCATCTAACTCAGCCACATATATCAGGCTTTGGAGGTGTCAAACCCAAAAAGAGAATTGTACTGCTGTCTTGAAAGAATTTTTATTGCTGAGAAAAATGTATTGCAAGCAACAATTCCTTTTGCAGCAGTTCTCTCTCTTTTCCACTTTGGAAAGAAAATGGTAAGAAAAATAAGCCAAGCAATAAAAACTCACGTTTGATATCAGATCTGTCCAGATCTGATGCACTCAAACTTGAAAGCTTGTTCTCCTATGTCTTGTAAGATCTTTTAAATTCTGAAAAGGCTTGACAGGCAGAAAATGAACAGATGCACAGTAGAGGTGGGTGATGATCTTGTAGGAGGTCTCTCTTGCCTTGTGCAAAGATAAGGGTGTGGAGGCGTGCCTGCATGGTGGGGTGCTGTGTGGGGAGAGGGAGCCCCCAGCATGCACCTCTTTACAGGACTGGAGGTTACATAAGGCTTGGGATTGACTTCCTCTCCCTCCCTTTGGAACCTTGGGAGAGAGCGAAGATGCCAACACAGAGATACTGCACCAGGAACAGGCTGCCCTGCAGGCTCCACACTCATTCTTTCTGTGCCAGCTCCCCTGCTGAGCAGTCACCTTTCCAGAGGCAGCAAGCAGGCTGTTCCCCTTGCTCCCACAGAGGCATTTATGCTTCCTGGACAAGGTGTGCTCTGGTATTATCCCTGTTCCCTGGAGCTTGTGGATACCTTCGGCTGCAGGAAGTACACTGAGCACGGTGTACTCTGGTGTTCTTCTGTTTCAGTCTTTGGGTGACAAACTCCACCTCTAGACATGCAGGCAAGGTGAAAAAGCAGATTTTTCAGTGTTATTTAATACTACAAGACCAAGAACAGCCACTCAGGAAGGTAGGGAAGAACTGTTGGTGCACATCAACTTCCCTGTGTAAGAAGCATAAAAGTGAGAGGTGATTGTTTTTGATAATAAGATATATTTTTTTAATGCTGAATGCCCTTGATAATTTGTCTGCAAATCTTGACAGGACTAGTTCTTCACATTTCTGGAGGACAGCAAAACTCAAAGTTAGTAAGAGATGTTCTTGAATATCCCATTCAACTGGATGTATTATAGGGACAGTAGCCTGTAAATATGATTTCCTCCTGTCATTGCCTACCTACCATTTGGTGAATAGTCATTAAATTTACCTTAATTTGAATCATGTGAACAAGGAAGCTCTTTATGTATATTCTTTTAATATTCCAATGAACTCTTTAGTCTTATTTTTGAAGGACAGATATGAACATTCCTGGTCAAAAGTCAAAGTCTTGTACAAAGGCTTTTGTTCATTGAATTAAATATCAAAGGCAGAGCCACGGTGACTTCCCAACTGTTAAAGTGCTGTGTATTTATTGATTTACCTATTCTAAACGAAACCATTCTCCTTAAGTATAACACACTTTATGGTTAATAAACCCATGTTTGAAAATGCATTGAATATGTATTTTTGGCCACATCTTGTTTACTCTCTACTACATATTTAAGTTATAAACCTCTTTTAGCATTCACATAGTGAAAAGTATATTGAAACTGTTATTTGTGTTGTTTTGTTAGACACATGTACAAATTAAAATTGGAAATACCAACATTACTATTGTCTGTGTGATGATAACCTCTTATTTGCTAGTTTTACAACCAAGCCATCCAGAAAAAATTCCAAAAGTTTAGGAGGGTAGTTTTGGAAATCCAGTAGAGAACTGGAAAAAATTACGTAGATGGTGATATCAAGTGTATTTTAGGAAAATGAGTGTTGCAGTAATTTATTCTGCTCTAGGCAGTGTCATGAATCCATCATGGCATACAGTGAAAGAAAATATGTCAAGAATGCTGGAATACCTTTCCTTACCACGAGACACCCACACAAACTAATAATAGGACAACATTCAATAAAGTAGAAAATAAACCTGATAGAAACCAAGTTACAGAAAGAATTTTCCAACTTCATCCTCTCTATCACACACCTAAAATCTCTTAAGTTTTAAATTCCCTTCTTTTTCCACTAGAAAACCACACTATTAGAGGAGGCAAAATTTTAGTTCAGTGAACACAAAGACATAGAATAGTTTGAGTGGGAAGGGACCTTTTAAAAGTCCCCTAGTCCAACCTCCCTATACGGAAAATAGTGGCAAAACACAAAGCCCTGTCTTTCTCACATCTTTCAAGAGAAACAGTGAAATTACTGATGGAGAAGTCTAGGAAACAATGTACTTAGGTGGTGTCCTCTGTGCTGAGCAAGGGCTGGTCACCGAGATAAATTATCATTCCAGCACAGAAATATTTGTGAGCTGAGTGTCACAGAACAAGAGAAAGACCTGTTGGCATCTTTCCCTTTATGTAGGTTTACTTGTTCTTATCATACTGTAGTTGAACTTTACATTTTATCATCAAGATTAAAGCAAACAAACACTTACAGACTTTAATTCTTTTTTTTAAAATCAAATTCTGTCCAAAACTTACCTGGGGTTCATGGCTACACTTCTATCAACAGCTGTGAAAACCTAAAGTGACAGCTTGTTCCTAAACCTCTTCTGTAACAGCAGTGGGAATATGGAAGTTGGAAAACTGTAGCTCTTAAGGTCTGTGCAAAGCCAACAGAGCACCACACACATGCAGTGTAAAAGCTGGAGCAGTACGGGTTAACAGAAGCCCACTGAAGCTAAAGGAGAGGAAATTGTGTAAGGAACAGAGTAATTGAAGTAATCACAGAAACAAGAAAAGGTCTGGCCCAGACACTTGTTTTCTCTAACTGGCCCTCCCTGCTTTCTCTTTCAATCCATTTCCTAATGGATGTTCCTGATCAGGTTCAAATGAGGTGTACCTTCTCCATCTTGGCAAGGCTGACCTACTTCACAGGGATGAGCAGCTCCATGACATGTCTCCCCTGGTTTAGGAACACCCTGTTCTCTTCCAGGAATGAAACCAACTCTGCCTTGTTGCTGATCAATGTTTGCCTGAAATGCAAACCTCCTCTGTGTTGAATGTGGCTAGAAATTACTGATAAATTAGTTACAAAGTAAGTTTTTCTTTCCTTGTTCTTTGGAATTCACAGGAACACTCCCATTTATTTGGAGCCATCATTTTACATGTTGTTCCTTTTCAGCCCCTTTCATTTGCATGTTCTTTGACACAACTATATATGACACAACTATAATTATTCACCACCCTTTACCACCACCAAATAAAACGTTCCTCAGCCTTCCCTGTTGCACATCAGTTCTTTGTCACATAAATTCTCTTAATTTCTCTCCACCAGACCTCAACCCTCTCTCTGCCTTGGCCAATCACTTTTCCTTCTTTCCCTAGAGAATATATAGAAGGATTAGCATGTTTCCCTCAAGTTTCCCAAGTTCTTACTAGCAGCAGAAAAAAAAAAGTCCTTTCTGTATTATCTTCTCACAAAGGAACTTCAGCCAAGTGTTTGTCTTCTCAGATAATTTCTACTGCTGTATTTTTTCTCTCTTCCCTACATATCCCAGGTCTAAACATTGCTAAACCATCCAATTTTACACTATCCATTTAGAAAGGGCAATGATAAATTAGAGAATTTTTTTTTTACAAACCACAGAAGGATTAGAAAAATTGTAATATAGAGACCTTGAGTTGGTCTTTCACATAGAAAATATTACAAGATTCATGTGTTCTGTGAGACTCTTACTTATTTAATCCTCAGCTGGCATTAACTGCAGTGGCAAGACGGCTCAGAAGGTCAGGGATCTCTGCAGTGCTGGGAAGCTATCAGCAAAACTCTTCTTTGGAAGGGGCAGGCACTTCTGGAATACCTGGTAAGGAGAGTATCACTGAGTCATTGGGAGAGGTCTCATTACTCCAGAGGAGTAACAAAAGAGGAAAATTTCTGTCACGGTTCCATTTCTGCATAGCGAGAGTGGTGCTAGGGGCATCTTCTGCTTCTGTCACCGAATATTAACCCTGAGTCTGCTTCACTGCCAATAATGGGCAGACCAATACTTGGGCTTTAAGGAATTTGATCAAGCCCAGAATCCTATGGGGAAATATGGGGGTGATGTAAAGGAGCCTCATTAAATAAACTGGTAAAGTGCAACAAAATTCACAGGTGGTAAATGCTACTATTTCCTCTGCTGAAGGAAAAAACGTGTGAATGTTTTACCAACAGGACTTACCAGCATTGTGTTGCAGTAACTGCTAGAAAATTGTTCAGCACAAGTTACTTCCATACCAAGATAATCTCCAGCAAACAAGATTTTCATAACAGACAAGAAGGCAGCCCAGACCTGTACAATGATCTCTTATTATTTTTTTTTCCTGGTCAATTTACCAGGCTAACTAAAGAAGTCGATTGTCTTAATTTCCATTAATTGAGAGTGCAATCATTGCACTCAAGGGCACGAGTGCTGTTCAGATGGGCCTGTGCAAGCCAAAGGAATGAGGCTGACGGGAATCTCATTGAGGTCAAGGAAAACACAGTTATGCATTGGGATGGATGGGCTGCCTGCCTGGGGTGAAGTGGTGCCCAGTGACAGGACGAGGTGCAATGGCCAAAACCTAAAACAGACGAAGTTTCACCTCGACATGAGGAAGAAATTCTTTATGTTGAGGTTGGCATAGCACTGGAACAGGCAGCCTAGGGAGGCCATGGGGTATTCCTGCCTGGAGGGATTCTAAACCCACCTGGACGTGTTCCTGTGTCACCGGCTCTGGGTGACCCTACCTTGGCTTGGACTGAGGTCTGCTCCAACCCGAACTATTCTGGGATTCTGTGATTCTGTGACAGTCCCTTGGAACGGGGAACACCTGCTTTAACGCGATGCTGCAGAGTCGGTGCCTCACAGCACCCTAGTGAAGCCACTAGCGCTTTTTAACCAGCTCCCACAACACGGCACCGCCAGCGCGCCCAATTACAAGAAAGGTCAGAAAACCTGAGCAAGCACAATGGAGAGTGGCCGGAGCAGCTGCCCAGCAGCCCTGTTGGAGCGGGATTTCGGCCTTCGGACCGCTCGGGGCCTGTGCCCGGCCGGCTCCCGCCG
>VZRO01003953.1:1934398-2128933 GCA_013397915.1 Daphoenositta chrysoptera | reverse complement strand
AGGGGGGTTCCCTCTGAGGGGTTCCCTGTGAGGGGTGCCCTGCGAGGCGCGGGCATGGCCGGTGGCTCCAGCCCCGCTGTGGGGAGCAGGGGGCCGGGCCGGCCTTTCCGCCCCGCGGAGGGGCCGCGCCGCTTCCCCGCCCCGGCGGTGGCTGCCCGGGGGCGGCGTGAGGGAGGCGGCGGGCGGTGCCCGCGGTCCCCTCCGGCCGCCCTCAGTCGGCGGGCACACGCTGCCCGCGGCAGGGCTCGTCTGGCAGAAGGAGCTGCCCCGCAGGGTCCCCTGTCCTGTGTGGGCACAGAGTGCCCAAGGTTAAACGGGTCACTCCGGACAGAGGGGAATGAGGGATATGGAATGAAGGACGTGGAGGTGTTGGAGGGAGCCCAGAGCAGGCCACCAAGTTGATCAGAGGGATGGAGCACCTCTCCTTTGAGGAAAGGCTGAGAGAATTGGGGTTGTTCACCCTGGAAAAGAGAAGGCTCTGGGTAACCTAATTCCGGTCTTCCAGTACCTGAAGGGAATTTACAGGGAAGATGGGGCAAGATTATTTACAAGAGCGCGTCATGACAGAACAAGGGGAGTGCCTTCAAACTGACAGATAGTTGTGTTAAATTGGATATTGTGGAAAAAATCATTTACTGTGGGGATGGTGAGGCCTGGCACAGGTTGCCCAAGGAAGCTGTGGCTGCCACATCCCTGGAAGTGTTGGAAGCCAGGTTGAACGGGGCTTGGAGCAACCTGGTCCAGAGAAAGGTGTCCCTGCCAGAGAGAGATGTCCCTGCCCGTGGACGGGGTTGAAACTAGATGGTCTTCAAGGTCCCCTTCTCACCCTAACCATTCAGTAATTCTGTGAAGCAGCTGTCCCTCAGGTTCTCATCTGAGTGTCCAAGATTAAATGGGTCGCTCTGGGAATAGTGTCTGGCAGTGCTCCTTGCCCGGCTCCCCCAATGGGGGCTGGCGCTGGGTTCTGTCTGACCTCCAGGAAGGCTGAATTCGGTATGGAATGCTTAGCAGGAGTAGCAGAATTAAAGCAGAATTACATAATATCCCAGCCTGCCCTCACTCCAAGCCGACTTGAGCTCGGAGTTCTCCTTCAAGGGAGATGCATCAGATTTCATTAACTTCTGACTGACTGTACTGGTGTGGTGGCTTTGCTTGTGATATGACACAGTTCTTGAAATGCACATGACTTTTTTTTTTGTTGGAGCCTCGCTCACCTGCTTTTACTTCTAAGGGGAAAAAGGAACTTCTGGGGTTTTTTTAAGACGGCAATAAACAAAAAAGTAGTTTAAGTGGGCAGTATAGTCACATGGTACCTGTGAGCTGTGCAGCTATGAAATAGGATTTTACTGTGGCACGTGTGCTACTCTGTGCAAGTGCTTTAATTTGAAACAGTTTGAACAGCTGAACTCGTGCTCCCTCCTAAATAGTTAGCTAGCTACTTAAAGTATTGGTTTGCTCTTGAATTTGATTTCTCTCTAGTCTCTTCTTAGACGGATGGACTACCACTTCTGTTAAAGCTTTAGTGCTCAGGATCCTCCTGGACCCTGGTGTAATCAGTGAATAGGTGGGAACAGTCTTGAAACAGCTGATAGGGACCCAGGGATGCCAGCTGTTGTGGTTGAGGATTTAGAATGGATTTTGTGTCTCTCTTCATTTATTGTGAACTAAAAGGTGAGGAGAAAAAAATAAATTTGTTTTCTCCCACTCCGAGGTTATGTTTTAAATTGAATTTTTTTCACTTGGGATATCTTAGTCCAATGTGGAAGCAATTGTACGAAAGTTACTTATTCATACACAGGTTAGTGAGTTTTAAGGAGGAAGGTTATTTATGGTGACTCAAGGGTTTTATTTCTAAGAGAAGATACTTAAATAACTAGTGGTGCATGCCTCTGAAGAAGAAAAAAGAGAGGAACTGACTGAAATCAGAAGTGGTTCGGATAGAAAACA
This sequence comes from Daphoenositta chrysoptera, assembly GCA_013397915.1. Taxonomy (NCBI): domain Eukaryota; kingdom Metazoa; phylum Chordata; class Aves; order Passeriformes; genus Daphoenositta; species Daphoenositta chrysoptera. Next base: position 2,126,986 of record VZRO01003953.1, on the reverse strand, counting down.
AAACAATTTGTAAGCCTTTACTCGTTTTGAAAAATTGCTCTTTGGTTTGGAGTGAGAGGTAGCTGACAATAGCGGTGGTGGCAGAGTTGGTTTGAGTATTAGCTGGGCATGGTACGTGTTGCTGCATTGCTTCAATTAGACTCTAATTAATTTTATGCAGTGTTTGTTGTGTTGAAAGATCCTCGGGTCTCCACGCTATTTCCTGTGGTGCGTTACTGGTGCTTTCTGCTTTTCTCCTGAGGAGGACCCGTCGTCTTTAATGAGGATGCAAACTCAATGCTGCTGGTGTGGAATTAGTGAGAGTTTGAGCACTGGGTTTGAATTTTTTTTAATGTTTTTCCGAGCGTAATCCGGTCCAGGTTTTTCCCCGATCTGCTTTCCGGGTGAAATCCGGTCCGGGTTTTACCCCATCCCTGCTCCCGGCCCTCCTCCTCGAAATATCTGTAAGAGAAGTAAGGGGGGAAATTCAGTTTTATTTTGGGAGTGAAGCTGGGGCAGGGACTGGGAGCATCTTACAGCCAGTGAGCTTTTCCATTGGCAGCAGCTGCGTCGCTCTTGCCTAAATATTCCTGATTGGGCTTGTGGCAGAAAGTCCGTGTGAGAATTTTCAGCCCAAGTGGCTTCAATGAGGAGAACTGCACAGACAAATCTGATTCTTGCAGCAGTTTCTATGCTGGTGGAGTTTGGCTTCTACTGATTTTTATCTGGTTTAGAGCTGGTGATCCAGAGAGGAATCCTGGATGTCAGTCCATGGATTCTTTCCATGCTGTCTCAGGCTTCTTGGCAGGACTGCAGTAATGTTCATTAAAACCTCATTTGTTTGAAGAACCTCCTATTTAATTATAAGACCTATGTTTTCCAAGCAGTGCTTTTATTAATGCAATTGTTACTATACCATCTTCATGAAAAAAAATACTTATTTTCATCAGCTGCTCTTTTGAAGCCTCCTGCCCTGGTAGGAACAGGTACAGCTGCTGTTTAATGTTAGTTTTCCTGTCTGGGAAAGTGGAAAATCACTGTGTAATTCCACTTTGTTGTTGTTCCCAGGTGCACAAATAGAGAAACTTAAGTTTGAATTTACTTGTATGTGGGATCTGTAGCAGGAACAGGATTTTTCTTCCTTTATCCATCCTAGCTGAGGTGTGTGTCCTCAGCTGGCTTTTTGTAAATATTTGGTTATTCATAGCTGGAAAAATTGCAGGCCCTGGAAGCTCTGCTGCATTTTATTGATAAAAATGTTTTGGAGGAGGTTCTGTATGTGCCAGACGTTGCACCATTTTTTGGATGTTGTTGCTATCACAGCACACAGGTCCGGGCTGGAGTGCTGTGAGTGTGATGCTGGAATGAACCACGTTAAAAAGTTTCACTATTTCATTATCTCTAGTCTGTAGCTGTGAGATAATGATTCATTAATGTGAGGAGTTTTCTTTTTGTTTTTAATATTGTGTCTGTTTGGACGACAGAAAACTAATTTCTGGTCTGCTTACTTAAAAATGCCTTTTGCATTTGTAAACAAAACTTGTTCCAAGCTTGATTTATCTTAATTTAACATTCTTTTCTTTTTGAAGTAAATTAAAACAAGCAAACAAACAAAAAAATCCAACCCATCAATGAACTTGTTGTCTTCGTGCCTCTGGTTACAACAGAAACTCTTTATGCTCTTGGTGTATCTGCAGTACTTTATGTGCTTATTCCCACATGGAGTGTTAAATGTTCTGATTCCCCTTTGCTTCAGCACGGACTTACTACTGTCTGTACCTGAAAAAGAATGTCTTAATTGTCCATTTTAATTCTAGCCAGGTGAAAATCAGGAGACCAGTTAATAGTCATGTTTCCAAGGCTAGCTTGCTATATTTATAGTATAGGCCCATCCTTTTTACCTTTTCATTGTCATTTATCATTAAACATTGCCCTGCTATCTCGTGTGCGAGCTGATTGCAAGGGTTCAGCCCTCCCACCAGCACCTTTTGTCTGTAGTTTCAAGGGAATGTGTTAAAAATGAAGGTGAATGTTTTGGTATTTAGATGATTTAATGCTTTTAATCAGTCGGCTTGAAATACTTTGTGTAAATAAAATCCCAAAGGATTAGCTAAGCTATTTAACAATTGCTTTCGGTTAGGTTAGGAGTTCAATAAGATTGAGAATTTTCTGTGCATTAAGAGTGTCTAGTCTCTTTCTTCTTGTTAGTATCCAGGCTTTTCTTGGTCTTATTCTTAAAAAAACCCCAACAACACAAAACCCAAAAAGCAAAGTAATGAAAATCAAGTTATCAAAACTCTGTTTGGGTTTTGAAGCCTCTGCAGCTCTGCTGGCTGGGTCCAGAGGAAGTGACCAAACATTTTATTTAATAACTGAACACAGCTGAGTGCTGTGCTGGGCATTGGCTGAACAAAAACTGCAAAAATGTGATGCTGAAATACCCTTTGTAGCAGATGCTACAAAGCAGATGCAAAACGGGACATTAAAAATGTGTAGAATGATGGAACTTAATCTCCTGAAGCTCTAGAGTAATTCACATAATTTTTCACTGATTGGTTTGCTTTCTATTTTAAAAATAATTTCTCCTTCTTTAAAAAAAAAGGCTAGTCTGGGTTGGAGGGGTTTGGCACTCTGCAGGAAGCTCCTTGTCAGCTTCCAGGGCTTGTGTCCTGGTGATACAGATCTGGGTGAATGACAGGGACCAACTTGTGTATCTTTGGCTGCCACCTGCTCACTTGAAAAGTCATTAAAACCACACAGTTGATTTGGAACTTTTCTTTTGTTGGCATCACAGAGCTGCCTATCCTGCGTCAAGACTAATCTGTATTTAGAAACTGTCTTTTTTTTTTTTCATTTTTTATGCTTGTAAAAGCTGTAGCAATGAGACAAAACTATTTAAAAGAACAAAAATAAGAATTTCATTCTGATACTGCTTTTGCCATTCTGTTGGATACTGTCTCAACATTTTCACTCTAATTTTAGTAGTACTCCCAATATGAGCTCCATCAAGCAGCTTGGTTTAAGCAAGTTTTGCTGTTTTCTCTTCAGCAAATCCTCTCATGCCTATATCCATAAGCTGTTTTTCCTTTTTCCTGGATTCTTGCAACTTGGTGAAATTGCCATTAGAGCAAAGTGTGGAATGGTACTCAATGTTACATCTGTTCACTGATACTGTTAATAATGGTAGTGAAAAGGCAGATAAAAGGAGTCAGCTAAATGTACTTGAAAAGGAGTGAATTGGTGAATTCAGTAGCCAGGCAGGTACAAGAGGAGAGATAAGTGGCTTGGAGCTGGAAACTGTGTATCAGCACATCTTAGCAAAGTCGTTCTGTGTTTACTGATCTGCTAGGGGTGATACGGCTGAACACACCTTTGCTCAAACTGATTTTAACTTGAGTGAGTTTTCTTGTATTGCCTCAGTGAAGTTGTTGGTATTTGAAAGCCAAAGCTTGTTCTTTTGTGCTTTAGATCAGAGATAAATAGAAGTCAAAAGCAAAGTCTATATCCGAGAGCTTCAAACTTTGCTTTTCAGTTGCTTTCTTTATGCCCTCCGCAAAAAGCTTTAAGTATTGTAATGGAGTAGGAACAGGAGAAAACTCCCGGATACTTGGAAATAGTGATTTTAGTCCACTGAGGTCAATCGTTGTTACAGTGATAGATGTTGGCTGCCTTATTTATGGAGGGCTGACCGCGTGTCAGAGCATTTCAGCTGTAAAACTGCTATGTAAGAGGTCGAAGCATCAGGAATGAGGTGTGTGTTGAGGAATGTGCAATACCTGCTTGCAGTGAATAGTTTGGCAATGTGTCATTTTTAGCTATGTGGTGTTTTCAATATGATTGTTGAATGATGAAGATCAGCAAGTTGCCTTTTAATGTGTAACAGGCTACTGAAAGCTTTCTTTCCTTAACCAAGTGCCCATTTAAGTGGATTTAAATTCCAGTGAACTTTAATTTTTAACTTGGAAATGCCTGTTTTCTTGACACACCTGTTTGCACTGCACCCTGTGCCCTGCAAGTTAATAGAGCTACCTCCTTATGCACAGGTAGAAGAAATGGGAGTAACAGCCCTAAATTTGGTGGTCTTGACAAAGTGCTAATTGTTTCCTGGCCTGTCTGGAGTATGCCAGAAGAAATTTGGTTACATCTGCTTTTGCCAGGGACCTGCTCTTGCATTTTGTGACTTGAAAAGTAACAAAGACTGCTTCCACAGCAGACATGAGGGTCTGCTTCCCTCCTCCTACAGATTACATTTCTTTTCTAGGAATTTAAGAATGGTAGTTGTACAATAACTTCTGTGGAAACGCTGATCAGCCACAGTTCTAAAGGATTCGTTAGAAGTCCCTGTTGAAATGAAGGACTGCCCTCACTCCTTCAGGATGCAGAAAGTTTTTTGAAACTTTTGATAAAGATGATCTAATTGTGAAGTATTTTACTCCTCAGTAACTTACCTCCCCTGACACTTTCTCTTTCATCATTTTAAGACTGAGACACAATAAAGCTTTGGTAATACAATTTTGTTATTTCCAGGAAGCAGTAATGAATTCCTTAATGCCTCAAATGCTGCACAACAAATGCAGACAAGAAAGCTTTAGGAAAGTGAGGGTGTTGAGGTAAACAGCAGTTTCTTGCAGAAATCTGATGTCTATTGCAAGTTCTTTCTTGAACATGTGGGACAGGCTCTTTCCTGGCTGGCAAGAATTGGATGTGTAATTTCAGGAATGGAAAGCGAATATTTTAATCCTGATTGTGCCAATGTTCAGCTGGAGTGGGTGGATCTTGTAGCATTATATGGGTCTATTGCCATCCCATGTCCAATACTGATGCTAAGAATTAGGCAGCAAACAACTACAGCTTTTTGTGAAGTTCACTGTTATGTCCTGTCACGGCTAAACTTTTCCATGGGTAGATTTTAAAGCTGCTTTAAACTAAAGTAAATATTTTGAATCATATGAATGTTAGTCATGTGTATTGAGTATTCCACTTAATTTCATTCAGGAGAAGTTCTCATGCATATCAAATGTCAATATAAATTTTGATGGGGTCTAAATTTCTATTCCAAAATCATATTAAACAGGCTAAAGGATGTATTAAATTTAAAAATCTCATGGTGTGAATTTGACACATCTAGAGAAGCTGGATTTAGAAAACAGTCAAACTTCTGTCTTTCATTTTAGATCAACGTCAGCTGCATTATCTGATGGATGTTTGCAATTTCTTATTTATCAGTCAAGCTTCTATAATAAAATAATCCTGTTTGTAAAGTACAGTATCTGTCAGACTGTTATTAAAAGCTCTCTATGAGCCAGCAGCACAATGGAGAACAGTGCTGCGTGTCAGACTTGTTTCCAGCATCTTTTTGAAAGATACTGAGGGTCTGTCTCTTGCCAGGATAAGATTTATGTCCTTTTTTTTCAGATGCTTTCACACAGAATGATGTTAACTTAAAAAGACAAGATATGGGCTTTCACAGCTAGAATAATGATTTTCTAGTACAGTTAAATACAGCAAGTATTTTTAAATTGTGTCCTTTTAACTGCCAAGTGACAAGATTCCTTTTTTTTAAGTATGGGAGTTTAAAAACTACCACACAGCACTCGGAGTAAATTTAATTCCACCTCTTCTGTGAGAAATGACCTGTTTTACATTAAGCTTTATTCATATGAAACATCTGGGGGTCGCTGAGATATCTCTGTCTGCAGCCACCAAGGAAGTAAGCATTCCTGCTGACAGCCAGAGAATAGGAATTGCCAGTCCCTAGGTCAGATAGCAGTGGTAGCAGACAAACCAAAGTAGTTGAAAACCTTGTGAAGGTTCCCCGGGATGGTTTTGTGCTAAGGATCTTGGATGGACTCTGCCCAGGAGGGAATGTGTTTCTATGGTTTGCAATGGATGGGGAGCGTGGTGGCATTTGTGGAGCATTGTGGCAAGGAGAGTGTCCCTAGACACTGCTTTTGCTTTTAGAAACCTTCTACTTCCCTGCCCGGTAAATCAGATTAAACCCCATAAAGGTCTCTCCTCATTAGTAAAAGGCCAAGTCTGTGCATGGGCAATTGCCCAGCTCAGTCACAGGCTGTGCCTACCAGTCCTGCTTCCCTTGTTGTGTGTCTGACAGACCACGGCAAGCTGCACAAGTTTGAGGCAGACATGGCCAATCAAGTTAGGCTAAAATACATAAAGGTGGCAAAAGGGACTTAAACAGCAATATTATCTGATCTCATCCTTTAATTTTAGCTGTTCTGTTTCCAGTTTGATATTACAAATAGTTGCGAAATTGGTTTAATTACTCTGATTGAGAGTGCAGAAAATTCAGCTCTTGAAACGTGTTCCTGTTTTTCTGAAATGAATCCTAGGTAAAAACAAGACAGTAAGTATGAGCAGTAGGAATTTAATGTGTGCTCTTTTTAAGTCTCTAATGACTGCTATCATAAAGGGCATCTTTTGAAGTATGGAATAGTGGGCTAAAGCAAATGCAGTTTGGGGAAGTTCTGAGGTGTGGGAAATCAATACAAAATGTTATGATGAAGGATGCTGCTTCAGAGGACAGTATGGCTTCAATAATTCAGGTAGCTGCCATGGAAATGGATTTTATTTCCTATGTAAATAGAATAAATCACAAGTGGTGAGGAGTTTGGATATGAATTTCTCAAATCTGTGATTTGTTTTGTTTTAATAATATGGGGAAGAACATAGGGATTGATAAAAAACTTTCTTGGTTGTCTTATTCAGTAGACTTGATTAAGAAAAACTGTAGGTTTTTTCCTTTGTGATTGATGTGTTTGTATTTTCTCTGTATGATAAATCAATTTGAATGCCTTTAGGTGTAAGAGTATGAAAATGTTTACGCTGCCTCCCCCCTTTAGCTACGCTCCTTGGTGTCCAGCCTGCCAGCAGATTGAGGCGACCTGGGAGAGCTTTGCGCAGGAGAGCGAACGGCTCGGCATCACTGTTGGAAAAGTGGATGTCACTCAAGAGCCAGGTAATAGCATGAAACACACTGTTTCAATAACAGCAATTATTCAGTGTAAGTACCATTTACAGTACTAGGCTTCAAAGTCAAAATAATGTTATCCACAGTTTGCTTCTCCATACAGTTCGTATTTCTGAACTGAAGTTTATAAACGCAATTGGAAGGATTAAAGAACTGGGGGGGGGTGATCTGGCTTAATACTGAATTAAAAGAGGCTTATTCTCTATTTTAATCTTCTTCACTGGAAGCTGTTGCCTGTCTCATTCCTCCAGCCTGTCTGCAGAAGATTCCAGTCTGTAGCCTGCCATTAGGAGAATTTGAGGGTATGGTAGAGGGAGCCTTCTTTAATTAAAGTTGTTAACTGTTTCCAGCATGGTGCTGGTTTGTTGACTGGTTTAATTGTGGTCTTGTGTTATATTACAGATGTTATTGCTGTTTCCTGTTGGTGATGCACGTATACAAATACGTGTATAAAAACTTTCCTAACTATTCATAGAAGTATGAGTGCAATCTAGTTTATTCCTTTGGTGACTCCCTTCAAAGTTCTGAATGTGTCTTTGTACAAGCAGTATTAATATTGTATAAACCTCTGCATCTCCTGGGAGTACTTTGTGCTCGTTTGGGCTTTCAGGGGATAAAGGATTTTATCAGTAGTATCAAAGGACTGAAAGAGGAGATGCTGTTAGGAAAAAAAGGCCAAACTTTACTGATTTTTCTTTTTTTTTTTTCTTTATAAAGCATGTGAAAAATGTGTTAATTTTATTAGTTGAAAACATGCTGAACAGATTTACTGTATCAAAACCCTCGTCTCAGAATCAGCAATCTAAGCTGACAGAAAATGCCAGCTGTTCTAGACCTTGTGTAGTTTCATGTCTTGTTAAAAGTTCACAAGTATACAAAAATCTTGTATCAGAAAGCTGAATAAACTAATAATTACATAGTTTAATAAAGAGATGAGTTTTAATATTACCTTTTTAAAATAGATGAAACCTTTTTTAAATAGATGTAAACTTAATACTTGAATTTCAAATGTTGCTGAGAGTCCTGACCCCTAATCATGGGTAACTTCTGCGAGTCAAAGGACTGACCAAAATGATGAATTTGTACCAAAGCTCATGTAATAAACCTACAACATCCAGTACAGCACTGGAAGCTGCAGGCAATTCTAAAACTAAGGAGTGCTCAAACGGGAAACCAAACATTTATTACATGTTTGACCTTCGGTGCTGATGTAATTTGGAAGATAGATGAGTTTCTATGGAGCTTTCCAAAGTTACTGAGGTATTTTTACTGTGGGCTTTGCATCAGCCTTTCAGTTGTTGTGTTTAAGTGCTCTGTCTCCTTTCTTGCTTGCACAATGGTACTTTAATTAGTCTTAGTTATGTAACCCCTTCATTGAATTGAAAGTAGTCAAAATGTGTTAAATTAGGGGAAAACCACGAGATGAGTGCAGAATTACATAAAGTTGCACTTCCTAAACCAGCAGGAGAAAGTGGCCATTCATGGTGCTTAATTGCAGGAGATGCCTGAAGAACAAATCCACCAGAGCCTTAATGGCTTCACAGCAGATTTCAGTCACTTGATGTTCCAGCCTTAAAGTGCTTCCTCTTGCCTCGTCTCCTCCATTGAAACGTTCAGTGTGGAACAAGCAAATAGTGGGGATTCTTCTGGATCCTTAAGTTCTGCATATTTGGGGTGCCTTTTTTAAGCTCCCAATCACAACATTTACCTGTGATTTAAAACAAGACTTCATGGATCTTCTCTGTCTTCTTTGAGTAGTTGTTGGATGAAAGCAGCTGTAGTTTTAGATGACATCTCTATTCTCTGTACATTTTCAGGGGTGTGCATGTGCAAATAGAAGATTTTTTTTTATTCTTGATTAGCTGTTTTCATAATGGATGTCAGTTTTTGATTTGCAGACAGAGACAGATGCTTAAATGTATTTCAGGTTGAACTAGTAGCCAGTTCAAGTTTGTATTAAACAGGCACTAAAACAATTAAATGTGTTCTTAAATTTTGTAGCTGACTTACATCTGGTTTAACCCATCTAAGGAGGTGCCTTAGATAACCAGCAAATGTCCACCTAAAGTGTTGGGGATACTTTGTATTTCATAACTTTTAGATTTCAGTGTTACTTCTGAGGTGTTCACTCTAGGATAGGCCACAGGAGGAGGTTTGAGCTGGTTTTTGTTTCCTGTGCCTGAGTGCCATTTGTGAGAACATCAGAGAGTCTTTCAGGGTTCCCATGACTTTCTCTGTTCTTAAGCTAATTATGTTCTTTATGACTCTCCACCCAGTTTTCCTTGTGCATCTGTGCTGTCTGCTTTATTAATTCTGCTGTTATACTTGTTGGTTTGTTTGCTTTATACCACCCTGTGCTGGCACAACTTTGAGCTGTTTCAGAAAGTTTTTCATCACCCTGCCTCTTGTAGCAATAAAGGCAGAGAAAAAAGCCACAACCCTTTTCTGCCTATTCCATAGAGGAATTCAAACTAGGGAAAACATTACCATTGAAACTTTTAAAAATGCCTGGCTTATTTCAGTATGGCTCATCTTTGTCTCTAAAGGCAGAAACCCCCTTACTGCAATACTTCTCCATGGCTAATCCTGGTGCCTAGAGCTGTTTGCTGTATTGAAGGCTGAATAAGGCCTTCATTTCCCAAAAGATGGTCACAGAACTTTATAAAAGGCAAAGTTAAATAACTGCACTCTTTACACTGGTGCTTTGTATGAATTGCAGTTGCTGGCTGTAGGAATTCAGCCCTTTCTGACGGACTCTGAGTGCATCTAATGCTGGGCTGGTCCAAAACTTCAGCTGGGTGCAAATACTGATGAGACAAATCCATAGATGAGGAAAACTACCTCTCAGTAAACATTCTTCAAGCTAAACATTCTTCCTTAATTTGTTACCAATATTTAGTATCTGTTCCTGTTTGTAGCATATCTGAAGACAAACTGTTAACCTGTATTTACAAAACAATGGTGAAAGCTGTGCAGCCTGATGCTCTCTAGTCTAAAGTACAGATCTGTAGTAATTATAGATAAGTCAGAATGCTGAGAAATTTCAGTGTTACTGAACTGTTTGTGTTGTTTTCTTCCCTTTCTAGGCTTGAGTGGTCGTTTCTTTGTCACAACACTTCCTACAATTTACCAGTAAGTGTGTCATACTGGAAACTGCAGCTGTTAACTCCTACTTGTCACTTGATTTAATCGGTAAATGAAATGTGGGGTAAAACGAAGGAAGAGTGACTTTTGATTTCAGCTCAGGTTGTTGTAGCTTTGCTTGCATGTTAAAATCCTTATCTGAGGCTTTTCTTTAGTTTAAGTGACTTTACTAAGTTTCCCTGTTATCCATACTATTAAAAATGGATCAGAGAAGACATTTGCTGTATCTCTTCTCCAATGAGGTGGTGTCATCCTTAAAATATTGAAGCCTTCATTAAGTCAGAGTATTACGAGTCGTGCAGATATACAAACAAATACATATATATGTGCACTTTTAATACTGAGTTGTATTTAGAAATGGTTTGGTTGTTAACCTCATGTGCTTTGTGTATTTGCTGTAGTGCCAGTGATTATTTAAGAAAAACAGCAGCTTTATAAATGGCAAAAGCTCATGCTGTTTAAAACCAGAGATTTTCCATAATGGATTACAGTTCCCAAACGTTCAGCTCTGAGCAAGTGAAATCTATAATGCATGTGGGGGTTGTGGTTGGGTTTTTTACCCCAGAGTTTGGGGGCTGTCTGTGCTGATGGGGGTTTGTTTTGTAGTGCCAACGATGGAGTGTTCCGCAGATACCGCGGCTCCCGGACCTTGGAAGATCTTCAAGGCTACATCTTAGAGAGGAAATGGGAAGCTGTGGAGCCTGTAGCAGGATGGAAGTCTCCATCTTCTATAATGTAACCTTTTGTTTTTATTAAGAAGAACTAAGTTTTATAGCTCATTATTCATTAAGGGTCTTGTGTTGACAGTTCAAAGACAAAAGGCCTTTATTCCCTAGACTTACAGGCTTTGCCAAAGCAATCAGTATTGACAGCCTGATTCCCATCTTCTCACCTTTAAAGGCAGTATATTTTCTGTATTTGCTTTTGTTTGTGTCTGCTAGGACTTATGTCATCTTTGAAAAGAGATTAAGAGAAAAAATGCAGCCACTGAGCATTATGTAAAGTGGCATTTCCAGTATCTGCTGAGTCCTGGAATCAAGCGTGTGTTTATGTAGATTATTACTTCATGGCTTCTGGCTCCTGGGCAGCCTTTAGCTTTAAGGATTTCTTGTTTATTTCTTTACAAGAGAGTGTTTTGTCCCCCTTTGGAGTAGCAAACAGTGTAGTGCTTATACAATATATAAGAATTTGTTTTCAGAGAGGTGGATTTGCTTAGAAATAGGGGAGAAAGCTTGCATGGCAGGATGAACTAAAGATGTGAGTGGCCTGCAGTTCATTCTGGCTGAAGCTATTATGTGTAAATTCACAAAGATCCAGAGAGGGTCCTTCTTTTCATGTGAGAAGGAGGAAGAGCTGTAGGATATTTAGGAAGGGGGAGAGGAGCTACAGGGCTGCTGTGAACCTGTCCTTCCATTTCCTTGTTTTCCAGGATGCATGGCATGGCAGGGCTGTTTCACTTCTCGGGATGGATCAGGGTAAGTAACTGTGTAGTGTTTTCCAAACTCCCTTTTTATGCTTAAAATAATCATATGCTTTAAAGTCAATAGATAACTGAATATTTTTATTATCTTCCTATGATAGTTAATTTTGCCTTACATCTATTGCACATGGGGTCTATGATATCTTTGCACTCTTAAGTGTGTAGTGCCAAGGTTCTATGCCAACAATGGCAGTTTGATTGTAAAGATTGTCATCAATAAGGAAAATACTGATTGGAATGAGAGAATCTTTAACGGTATAAAGTAGGTTTTTGAGAGCTCCTGCAAAAATGGTTGTAAACAGCAGGAATATGTTAAATACCTACCAGGTTGTCTCACTTCATGCTATGCCTAAAGATCATTCCCAGGTTTATTTTCAGAGTTGTGAATGATGCTCCTCTGCAGTTTGTTTGCATCATATATTGCACAGGAAAAGGGAGGGCAAGGGGGTTTATTAGTAATAATTTCTGCATCTGGGGTTCAAACTGACAACACCATTTGCACAGGAACATGATGAATTTGAATAATAAAGTGATTTTCAGAAGTAAAGGAGAAATGCTTAGCTATACTGAATTGTGCTTTAAAATACTGAATCATATTTTACTTCAGAATGTTTCAAGATGCTTTTATTTAGGAGTTACCCAAGTTTTTCCGTGACATCCAAATACTGAGAAATTTCAGACCTTTCTCATTTTGGTCAGGAAACATCCTCTTAAAATCTTCTAGTGTCAGTGAGATTGAGAGACTGTATTTGATTGCAGCAAAATATGTTACTATTGTAATATGTGCTTCAGAAAAGAAATGTAGTTGAGAGTTAGAAGAGTTTGTATCACTTCTAGTATGCATCAAACTAACACAGAATCAAGCAGAGCTCTGAGTTGTGTATCTTTGATTCTTTCATTGGATAATGTTTACTTTTTATAGCCTTCTGGTGTTTCACTTCACTGGTTGCTGTGTAATGGTGTTGTTTCTCTATAGTTTCCTTCCTGAAAGATTAACTGTTCTAGGAAGAAACCTCTAATTTGCTTTCCACTTTGAATGTTTCAGCTGTACATTTCCTCACGCCTCCCGCTCTGCTGTCTTTGCTTATGCTTTAATAAATATCAGAAGATGTTCTGACATTTTAAAAAAAGACTCTGGAATTTCCATATTTAAACTCTTGTAAATGTTGATTGTGGTTTGTTTTGAAAGAGATTTAATGTCATAATTGACTTCCTACCAGCTCATCTGACTTGATGTGCTGCTTGATTCAGTCACTTGAATTTGTAGGTTTGAGGAACAGACTAAAGTTTGAAAGAAATCTTAATAATGTATTTGGTTTATTATATTTGAATTTAGAAGGTCAATCATTTATTCAGTGTATGCTTAGAGTGTGTGGCTCCTTTTAAGAGCTAAAAAGCTTCAGTAAGAGCTAAATGGCTTCATTTTAGTTAATGAACAGATGCTACATAAGGATGAAGGATGTTGTGATACTTTCCTGCAAGCTCTGAGGCTCCTCATACATCCATCTGCAGTAAGGTTGTGTATGGCATCTGTAATGCTGAGCATCTTAGGGAGAAAGAATTGTGCATCTTCTGCTGAAAAAGCCTTTTAATGTGAACAAATTGGTACAAAACCCCAAGATTTAATGGTGTCAAAAGGGGAAGACTTCAGTATAAATACTGTTAAATGAAAGGTCTTAATCAGACAGCAATTTATGTAATGGTGTTGGCAGTAGAAATCATAAGTGGTTTTAGGTATGAAGTTATTAAGTATCTTCTTCTCATTTCCAGCAAATTCATAACTACCTCACTGGCACGCTTGGAGTTCATGTTTGGATTTCCTATGCCATCTTCATCTTAGCTACCTTACTGATTGGCCTGTTCCTGGGTTTGGTAAGAAAACATATTACTTTTTTTTTTCCTCAGTTAACTAGAACTCTTAATTTGCATAAACTTGTGAAAAAAATAAAACCAACTTTGCTCATAAGATATACCTAAATATACCTTGCTTTAATAATACATTATTAAATACTAATATCTCTTCCCTGATATCCAGAATGTGTGAGAGTGGTTCAAAGCTGTTCCAGGGAGGTTTAGGCTGGACATGAGGAAGCAGAGTACGGTCAAACACTGCAACAGGCTCCCCATGGAGATGGCCAGTGCCCCAGGCCTGTCACTGGTTAAGAAGCATTTGGACAATGCCCCCAGTACAAATCAGGTCACCTTCTTAGGAACTCCATGCTTCAATTTAGATTTGTTTAGTCCATCCACTAAAATGAGTGATTCTGGTATTGGCCTTTTTATATCTAAGACTTTTCTACTTAAAGGTTGAATGTGTGTGGTCAGAGTTGGTCAAGACTCCAACTTCCTAAGAACACAGGTGTTGTGGAGAGTTTTATTAACCAAGGAGGAACTGGTTTTGTGGGAGTCAGCAATGTAACGGTGCTGCCACACTCTTACTCAAAATCAAAGGATAAAAACATTTTTTAAGGCTTTGAGGACTTGGGGCTTTAGGTTCTCTTAGATTGGTTGCCCGTTCCACAAGCGCATTCTGCAACTGCAAGGGCGGTTTAAACAGTTCTGCTGGTAACTGCTTTAACCTGCTGCTAAGTCACTATTCCTCGTAAAATAGTGACTTACAGCCTTGTAGGAGGTTGTTTCTGGGATATGAATCTCTGCCCTTCAGCCCAAACATTAGTGAAATAAAGAAAAATCCTGTGAGTGTATTTCTCAGTAGTACTGGGAAGTGATTTCAATGCAGTTGAAATTTGAATTTAGGCAAAACCACATTTTTATATGTCATGTGTATAGAATGTCCTTGATTACTCAGTTTTAACAGCTGCATTTTTCTAGATGGTAGATTTTCACCAAATGAGTGCAAATCAAGGTAGTGTAACCAGGAGCAAGACATGAATATCACGTTTTAAAAGGAATTCTCCTTACTCCTTCACCAAAAAAAAACCCAACCTGAAAAAGCTGAAAAAATGTGAAGTTAATCTTCCAGCTCTTCCCAAAAAGCTTTTTAATGATTGAAATATATTTCTTACACATGGTGTCAGCTCTTTTTCTTTGCACTATTCTTAGCATGTGACAGTGAGGCACAAATGTCTTCCTTGCATTTTGAGTGTCCTTGTTGCTCTCTGGGCTGGTTAAATAACGAGCACAAAAGGTGGGACACACATCTGTATCAGGGAGCCAGTTGTACGAATGGAATAACATCCCAAAATACAGAAAATCTTGACCAAGATTTTTTCCTAGATTTTCAAAAAGTAAAAATCCTCAGCTGTGTTCTGAGCTGTTCTTCAGACGCAAGCAGTGCCGAATAAATTTAGGAAAGTAGGAGGCAGAAAATGGGTAGTAGAAAGCAGGGAATGCTGGTTAGTGCACACTGAGAAAGCACTTTTTTCCATGTTTTTATTTAGCTCTTATCTCTAAGCAAGATAATACAATTTTGTAAGCTTTATTGTGTATATCTGTCTAAAAAGAATGAGTGCAGGGACTCTTGCAATTGCTAATAAATGCCTTTTTTATTATTGCTAATAAGTGCCTTTTTCCTTTCCACAGATCCTGGTTTTGATTTCAGACTGCCTCTGCCCATCCAAGTCAAAATACAGAGCTGAAACGCCTGGTAAGAGCTCTTAAGTGGGTGAGATGCTGTAGTTTAAAGTGTAAATTTGTAGGAGGGAGGGCAATACACTCTTCAAAACTTAGGTGTGAACCAGTAATCCAGGAGCCAAATCCAAACAAAATCCATTGGTTTGTTTTTTGGTTTGTAACTCAATGGAACAAAATGAAAGCCTATCTGTGCCTGATATGCAAGGAAAATAAATGGAAATGGAGGAGAAATACTACTGAAGGTTTAATGAAATAACTGAAAAATAAGGAAAAGTTTTCAATCCCAGGACCACAGAGTGGTTCAGGTTGGAAGGGACCTTAAGGATCATCTGGCTCCAATCCCAGTTGGAATATTAATCCTAATCAATAATAATGCTCATCAGTATTTCAGAGTATGTCCCTGGTGATGCCACTTTAAAAGGCATCGTTGTGAGATTCAGTCTAACTGCAGTCTCTGCTTTGTTTAGAAGAAGAAATTACCAAGGATAACGTGGAGAACGCGGCGTTGGAAGAGCCGGAGGAGGCTGCAGAGCTTTCCGCAGATGAGGCAGAAGAGGCTGCAGATGTGAAAGATCTCTCAGACGGAGAAGACGCAGCAAATTCAAGTGCTGATGAGTCGGAGGAGGATTTAGCACTTGGAAAAGAATCAGGGGAAGAAGAAATGGAAGATTTAAGTGAACAACCTTTAGGTGAATCAGAGACTGAAAGCACAGTGAGACAGCGGAAAAGTCAGGGGGCTGAGAAGGAACTATAGTTTTGCCAGTGGTGTATTTTGTACACTTGGACCAAAGAAGTGTCAGACCCCCTCAGGGTCTGAAGCTGGAGCTTACACTTGATTTGTCGTTGGTGTTTACGCAAAGCTCTGCTCTGCCAGCAGGCTCCTCTTTTTTTAAGCTTAGTACTTGCTTACTTTCTTTGATAAGCACATTTGCTGTGTGTTGTGTGACTTTAGCTGTGACAATCAAAGTCAGTGTCTTATCTGTTCAATGTCCTCTCAAAGAAAAAAGGGGTGTCAGCCTCAGTTCACCAGCTCTGAAATGATCACTTTGTGTGTGTGTCCCTCTAAGGACTGACCTGGGCAAGATCAGGACTTGTAACTCCATGGTAGCTTGGCAGGACTGTGATTTTTCTGTCTGAATGTTGATTGTTCCCAAATGCCACAGAAGCACAGAGACGAATCACTAGTGAAAGGAGGCACCTTACTGGTCTTCTATCAAAAATGTTGTGTACCATGGGTTTGTTTTTATCACTTTCAACCGAAGCACCTTTCTCTTCCATTTCTATTTGTGTTTGTTTTGGAAGTTGATCCTGCAGCTCACCCCCAGATTTGTCAGTTTTTGGTGATCCAGAGGCTCTGCAGCTTGAGTTGTTTGATGCAAGGAGTTGGAGTAATTAAAAACCTCAGGCAAAAGGAGAGTGGCAGCTAAATGTTTAAAATGTGTTGGAACTTTTAAAAGGTTTAAAGGAAATTGTTTTGGTCAGGGGGAAATTTTGCCAAACAACTACTTTTTCTTTTCTTTTGGTAATTTGTTCCCATCAGGAGATTGTAGGAGGAAATATTCACTTAAGAGTCAGTAAGTTGTATATTTCTTGCCAGTACAAGCTTGTCATATGCAGTGCAGTCCTGCTATTTCCAACTCGAAATGCTTCTGGCAGAACTCAAGCTGCTTTAGTGATGTTATCTGAAGAGGCACTTAGGGTTTTACCTTTGATCACTTTTCTACTTTTGGAATCATCACACTGGGAAAAGAGAGGGGGCACAGGTGGGTAGTGGGCAGAGGCTTTGGGGTTTGCTACTTAAATCAGAATAAACGTGTGTGTGTTGGACTGTGTAAAGTGAAAATGGCTTGTCAGGTAGACAGCATTAGGTGTGGTTAGACTTGGGTCATTAAACATATCAGTGTATCACTCCTTTGGGTTAATATATAAGTCTTTTTTGGTAAGGAGTACCCTCAATGAGATCCTGTATGTTCCTGCTTTGTTGATGTATGACCATGAGTGTAAGATGTGTCCTAATCTTGATATAATTTTTTAAAAATATATATATATTGCATAAACCTTGCTAACATGCATGAATTTCATCTTGTTCTTCAAGAATGAAGAGTACTCAGAGATGAGATCATCTCTCATTAGAAGAGAAGTTGCAATTGCAAAATGCTGGTTTCCTTTGAGACTGAGATTAATAGGGCCAATTTGTGTTGAAAGCTGTTTTGCTGTTGCTGTTTTTTAATGCTCATAAAGAACATATTTGCTAAGAAAGCTCAACTTTCGTATCTATTCCTGTCTCATATGTTTTGGAACTATATGTTAGAAACTTTGCATTTGTCTGTTAGAGCTGCTCAAAGAAGAAAATTATACTGCACGTGTTGAATTTGAAATTTCTTAAGGAATACTCCCAGTCTGGAGCTTGAGTTCCATATAGTGGACACCTGTAAATGTGCTTTCACATAGGTAAAAACATAGACCTGATAATATCTATATATTGCACTATCTTGAGAACAGTTTGTGGTGTTAGGGTGTAGTCCTATGTAACTGAGCAGTTGTAAAGCTGGCAGGCAGCACAATTCAGCAGTAGGTGAGGCACACAGCAGCTTTTTAAACGCTAAACTTTTATCTGCAAGAATCAAGAAAACTCAGTGGCCACTGCAGTGTGAAGGGAAGAACTGTACACTTAGAAGACAATACAGTGTTCTCACCAGAGTTGGGTGTTCTCACCAGAGTTGGGTTTCCCTGCGGTGTCTTTGGATTTCACAAGCAAAGAAACCCACAAATGGCACTTTGTCCTACGAGGCACGTGGTTTGTGAGGTGCTGTGGGAGAGATCAGAAGCTCCTTTGTGTGGTGTCTGAAGTCTCTGCTCACATTTCCTCTGTTGTTGCATGTCACAGTTGGGTTTGGGTTATTTAAATTGAAGATACAAAGTGTTTTCCATCATGACAGACTGAACTGTAAGATCGCTGATGAGCAGGGATTAAGTGAGCAGGCAGCAAGAGACAGCAGTGGAGATCTGTCTTGTGAAGCTGCAATCTGGAAATGAGCTTGGTCAGGCTTCTAAGGGTTCTTGAACATAGGATGAACATTGTTGTTCCCGTGTTTTCATTAATAAAGTAGACAATACTAATGCTGGCTGGGTTTGACCATATTTGACATGTATTGGTGTATCTTATTACAGAGATCACTAAATTGTGATTAAGGCTTTGCATGGAAAAGGTGATACTGTGCAACCATTGATCTCTCCAACTCAATTTTACATTTGTAGGAAAATTACTGCAGCGTGATACTGGAGATAGTCAGTTTTGATTAATGTTTATCTGGAAAACAGCAAGCAGCAAACACGGTAAAGGCTAAATTTGTGTTTTCCAGAAAAACTATTTAGCTGTGCAGTAGAAGTGTCATGTTAATATACCTTCCAGGTTTTTTCCACTAAAACACGTTTAATTGAATCATGTGAGTAGTGCTAATTAGACTATTACAATAGTATTATACTTGGTGTGTTTCCAAAAAGTCAGGATCAACCTTTTGTGCAATC
This sequence comes from Daphoenositta chrysoptera, assembly GCA_013397915.1. Lineage (NCBI taxonomy): Eukaryota > Metazoa > Chordata > Aves > Passeriformes > Daphoenositta > Daphoenositta chrysoptera. The sequence goes on along the minus strand of VZRO01003953.1, from coordinate 2,108,273 downwards.
TGGGTGTTCTGTTATCTCTGTTCTGTTAGGATTAATCATAAAGAAATGGAACTTGTTCTTGCAACCTCAGTATAGACAAAAGGGCCTTGGAGAAGCTGGTGCTGGCACTGTTCAAAATGTTTTGATGAAGGACAGGGCCTTAAGGCTTGTGAACTAGAGCTGTGTGTCAAAATTAATTTAAGATTGTTGAGAAGCAATTTAAATATCAATTGGACTGCATACCACTGGAATGGGAATTCTTAACAGCAAGTCATGAAAAAAATCTGGCATGTTCCTTTTTCAAGAGGCTGAAAATCCATCCAGCATTCCAAACCTCCTGTCCTTGGGATCTGTGTGAAACTTGTATATGTCTTGGAATGCTCTGTATCTACTGCCCCCATGGGGGTGGCACATGTTATGTGGGCTTTCTTCCTGAAAATGTTACACTGGGTTGTCTGTTACATGAAAGTGTTGCAAATTTATACTTAGGCGTATTTTTACTGAAATGCCACATAAATTTTGTATTTTTTATGACCTGCTTGGAGTCATTTTCGTTTCCTCAGTGCAGAGTTGGCTCGTCTGTGTTGTTAACAAAAGGGGTGTTTTTTTTTGTAATGGTGACCTTCCAATTACTCATAGAGACTGTGACTTGTAAAGATTCCTTAGTCTTTAAAAGGAGCCTGGGCATCAATGAAGTGCTTCCTTTTGGAGGGTTTCCCTGCAGGAACCCAGGGCTCTCAAAGGTTCAGAGTGCAGCTGGGCACAAGAACATAACTGAACCCTTAAAGGCTTCACCTCCACATGAGGTAGTTCTTTCCCCCCCGAGAAATCCCCTAACTGCCAAAGCTGTGCTGACTCCCTCTGGGATTTGGAGGCCAGCAAGACATGTAGAGACCTCAAGGAGCCATCCTCAGGTTGTGGTTCACGTTCCAGGTAGTGCTGCAGGAATAGGCTGTAGGGGCAGCTGTGCCAGAGGGAGAAGGGACGGCCAGGAACCATCACTGTGACCTCCTTGGATGGTGTGAGCAGCTGCTGGATCTGGCACCTGGATTCGTTCTGCTCAGGTGAGTTACCTGAGCTGCCTCTCCCTGTGAACAGAGCAGCTGCACGGCCTGGGCCATTTGCCACTCATTTTGGTTTTCTTTGTTTCCACTGTGTTCATTTCCTGATGCAAAGTGGGAGTTGGAATGGTATCAGATGAAGCCTTGTGAGCATTTTGTTTGCTCTTTCATCAGCTGCTTCTTGTTCGCTTTTGTGACGTGAGAATATGAAATCTTCTTCATGAAAACAGCACATGGAATACTACAGGCAAAATCTGATCAGGTTTTGAAAATTACTTTGTTTAAGCAATCAGACAAATCTGAGCTCTAGTTTTGTAGAGGAAATACTGAAGATACTCTCTGGTGGCTGAACTAAAGTGGTGGAAAAGCTGGGTTTTTCTGTCTGGAACTGGACCAGTTCGGGAATGCAGCTGCCTGGTAGTGTGTGCTGTCATTCCCTTCCCTACTGGGGGATAAGTTGTGTTTCACTTCAGTGAGCACTGTGATGATTACTTATTTTTAACCAAACATCTTCATTCCTCTCCCATTAGAAAAACACTTAAAACTCTCAGTTTTCAGTTTCACTTCATCTTTACTTAGGAGAAAGGAAAGCTCCATATTTAAACATACAGGGAACAAATGGGGATTTAGTTATCCTAATATTTTCGTTTAAATTTCCATTTTATATGGAAAGGTTGTTTTTTATGGCTCATTAGAATTTCTTTGAGCCTTTTGGTACTTCAGACTTTTACATCTGTTAATCTGGATTCCAGGGGAGTGTGGGAGCTGAACCTGGGCATCATGGATTTTCCTGGCACAGGCTGTGCCAGTGCCTCACGTGCTTGCAGAGGATGCAGAAAGCACAGTGGCTATTCCCAGTGTCAGTCCCACATCAGGAAATGAAAAGATCACCCTTGATAAGGGCACTTTTTATGTCTTTGTTGCTGTGGCTGGGGGGACAAAGGTAACTCTGAGATCTTTGTAAATCTGCCCTGGATTGGTTTCATTGTACTTGGAATCATCCAGCTCCTCCCAGGAGAATCAGTCCTCTGCTCAATGCTCCACTCTTCTGCCATCCCAGCAGCCTCCAGACTTCCCAGCTGACTTCCCAAAATAGACATCCAGGGGCCTGTTCCAGCCACCTGCTCACTGCTGAGTGGCCAAGGAACTGTCCTCATCCCTGCAGCATCCATTGGTTTTGACTCCCACGGTGGAGTTGCCAAATGGCTGCTGGGGTAAAAACCCCACAAATGTTTTCTGTTGGTTCTTCTGACTGACTTGGAGGGGACAAAGTGAATTGGTCCAACTTTGACTGATGTGAGATGCTGTACAAAACTACTCTAGAAAATGGGTATTTTATGACTTTATTTGGAGAGATTGTTTGTGGGGAATATGGAAGCCAAAATAACTTAAGGTACTTGATAAAACAGCTTTACACAACAGTCTTGAGAAATGGGCAGTGGCTTGAACATTAAAATATTTGAATTCTATGCTGCAGTTAACTTTTCCAGTTAATCTTTACTGCAGTTAACTGAAGGGAGAAAGTCCCAGCTGGGTCATCTTTCCCCTGCAGAGGTTTTCGCGTGCTCACAGGAGACTGTTGGTGTTGTCTCTCTGACCCTGCAGCAGGACACAGGTCCAGACTGGAATGCTGTGCACCATCTCCCTCTCTAGCAAATAACAGACATCAGGACAAGCAGGTTGTGGTTTTCCTCTGAAGCCTTTTTGGCTTTTGCCAGTAGTGCTTTCTAATCCACAAGTTGTGTCTCTGTTCAACAACCCTCTGTGGGGCTTTTCATCCGGAATTTGTGACTGACCTTTCTGAACCACAGTGAAAAGTTTCCTTTGCAGAGCCTGGTTCAGCTGAGCTCCAGTGTGATACCATTCTCTGTTTGGAGTTCCTGCCAAAGGAACAAGGGAGAAGCTGGAGATGTGGGAGGGGATGTTGGCACTACCCTGACTCTGTTGGGATTTTTGCCATGGACTGTGGCAGTGAGGTTTGTGTGGTTGCTCGGGCAAGCTCTCTGCTGTTCAGTCAGATGCCGTTCCTTGGCTCCAGGGTTAAAGGTCAGACAGCTGATGCCTCATTAAGCAGCCAGAGGAAACCTCATCCAGAGGGAGGAGCCAATTAAAACGAGCCATTAAAATGAGGAACCAGTTACTTGGAGGGAAGCTCTGTGTGTTGGTGTCAGGTGTGCTGGGGAGACCTTGGTATTACAGTTCATGTTTTCCTTAGTTTTGCTTCCCTTGTGCTAATCCTGGCACCTTCCACCTCACCCCAGCTCAGCAACAGGCCAGCATGGGAAGTGGTGGATCCTGCTGCAGGCTCCAGTTCCAGTTGGACTGCTGAGCTCTGTGGAGCTCCCCAAGGTGTGTTGGCTGGTTTGCAGCAGGAATTCAGTGATCCCAGAGGAGCCTCAGGATGTGACTGGCACATGTGGGAGGATTCATAAAGGGTGAGCAACTTCACAACAGGGGAGGGAAGAGGAACTTTTAGCCCAAGTGGCAAATAAAGACCAGTAAAGTAAAACACCGATATCCTGTGAATGTGGCAAAGAAGCATCTAAGTAGAGAGAGGAATATCAAGGTGGGAAGAGTTTTGAAGACTACAGACATTATAGAACAGGGAGAGGGGAACAGTGGTGCAACACTATTGTTGCCTCCAGAAATGTTTGCAACTTCCCAACATGAAAAGCTTTTGAGTTCATTGAGGTTGAGTTCAGCTGCACATATTAAAATGTTCAGCTATCATGCAGCACTTCCTGTCTCATGCTCCAGGATAAATACCTGTTTTTAGCACAGATGATGCAAACTTTAAATAAATGCAAGCAGATGTGTCCCCAGTTTTTTGCTGTGAGAGCAGTGAAATGCCAAGGTTAAAGCAGTTTGCATTTGAATTGTTTCTGACACTGATATGTGACAAATGCCTCGTGGTGGAATTGTGTGTAAATTAATGTTAATATGCAGTCTGCAGCTGGAAAACTGAATTATGTACACGTGATATACTTGTAAGTATTCCCTGTCAAACAATAACTGTAAACCTCTTGCAAACTCTGCATATTTTTTAAATTTAAAACGAGGAGAAATCAAGAAATATTAACCAAGTCTGTTACACTTTGGATGAGGGTCATCTCTTTGGTAAGATGATTTTATTTTCAGCTGGTGAGTGAGTGCATCTGACTCCTCAACATTTTAAGAATAACAAGAGTTCTCTTGGTTGTGGAGATGGAATTACCTGAAAATCAGGAGCTGTTTGCCCAAGGATCTCTGGCAGCTGGGTCCCTGCAACTGGCCTCGGTATCCAGGATTTTAATGGAAATAACTGCAGTCTCACCTCTGTTAGGTGTTACCCTTAATGTCTGGGCTGGGACCTGGTTTTAGAAATCATCTAAATCAAGAGTTTGCTTTTTGGGTGTTAGCAAACTCTTTCTGCTTTCAGTCTCCTGGATATTTTGGATGACACAGAGGAATGTATGTTCCTGTTATTGCAGGTTTAACTACACGTTTCTTTCCTTGCTTATTCATTTTCTCTCTTTTTACCATATTTTATTCCGTTATGTCCTAGATTGGCCTTGACCACGTGAACTAAAGGTGGTGCTGAAGTCCAATATGACACAAGAAGTTGGTGTATTTTTTTGTAATTTTGGGGGGGGACGGACTGTAGATAAGTTGAGTCCTGATGAGGTCCCGTATTAATGATTTACAGGCAAAACTCCAGAGTTTAAAAGAGTGGGAAGTGGGAATAAACGAACCCAGTGAGATCTGCAAACATGTCTGGCAAGCCAGTGTGCATTGCAGATTTTGAGGAGTATGCTAAAACCTTTCTGCCCAAGTCCGTGTACGATTATTACCGATCCGGAGCGGATGACCAGGAAACGCTGGCAGATAATGTCGCAGCGTTTTCCAGGTAGGAGGATGATTGAAGGCTGGGGTGGGAGGCAGGGGGTGTAAGTTCTGCTTTATTGGTAGATGTGGTGCAATTTTAGATTTTTCTGTGTGAACGAAACTCAAATTTTCTGCAACTTCTTTCTATTTTAGCAAAAAGACTCTCAAAGAACTGATTTTCAGGACAACTCTCTCTCCCCTTTCACTCCTCCACCTAACATTTTCTGTCAAAAAGCAGTCCCTAAAATCCATTAGCACCTTTTTAGCTTTGCCTGCATTTGCGTTCTTTTGTTAACAGAAATTCTCTCCAGAGTCCTTCAGCTCCAATATGTAACCAGCCAATGAAACTGAATTTTCTGCATTTCGGGTTATGGTGCCAGCAAGGGATTCTTGTGGTGGGGTTGTCCTTTTTAGGTCCTGAGTCAGTTTTGCCTTTTCCTTGTTTCTCCTAAACTGAATTAGTTCTGTGGCCTTCCCAGATGGGAGCTGCAGGGCCCTGCAAGAAGGAGTTGTATTTCCCAGCTCTGAGGTGAGCCAGGAAAGCCAGGGCTCAGTCCTTTGTGGCCCAGCTGTGCTCAGGGGACTTCCAGCAGAAGGTCAGCCCTTCACCAGGAGATAACTGGAAATGCTGGGAACTGTTCTAAACCAGTTTTGACTTAGGCTGACCCCTGAACTGTTGTCAAAACCTGGGCTCAGGTCACCCTCAGCCTCAAAAGGGCAAGGTCAGCACAAAGTCAGTGGGCACTTGCTGTGGGATTCGGTGGAAGTGTCACAACTCACACCACATCGGTTGGTTCCCTACTCCCAAATGTCCCCGAGCAGGGCAGAGGGAAGCAGGCAGCTGGAGGCTGCCCTCGGCCCAGCTGAGCCCGGTCGAGCTGCTCAAACAGCTGCTGCCATCCCCTTCCTTCGGGGCTGTGTCGGTGCAGACATTTAACCCCCTGCACTTGTCTTTGCAAAGGCTTTGTCTTTAATTCCTCTGAGTCTAACAAACCAAACCATGATTTTCCCATTTTATCTTTAGTCTTTCTCCCTCCCTGCTTTGCTTTTCTGCTACAGAGCAGCAATCCTACTCAGTGCTCCAGTTGCTTTTCCATAGGCTATGGGCCATTCAGCAGGAAATCTCATGCAAGTTGAAGGCTGTAGAAAACTCAGTGATTATTCATTTAGCAGGATCTCAAAGGTCAGATTGCAGAAATGGGCCCAGAACCTTAATTTTAAGGATGCACATAGAAAAGCCTTGTAATGTCAAGAGAAGACAACTCACCTCCACTGCTTATTCCAGACCTCCAAGCTCCACGCAGAAGCTGGCACCACAGAAATTTCCCTGCTCAAACACAAGCCAAAAGATTGCCCTGAGGAGTAAATAGGAGCAGGAGGGGATGGAGTAGTGCTCACCTGATTTTTACTGTATCTTTTTTAATGCTTCCAGATGCTGTGATGCTACTTGCCCTGATAAAACCACAATGAGACATTAAGGAAAGGACACTTCAAGGCAGTACTTACAGGCAATAAACTGTGGGAGCAGTGAACATTTTATGTGTAACTGCTGGAGCTAATCATGATGAGGCTGGATCTAGAGCTGCCAGAGACAGGTTAACAAAGAGCTGGGCATGTCCCTTGCTGTGCTGGCATCAGCAGAGCTGGATGTTGTCAGGGAGATAAGGGCAGCTCTGCTCCGAAGCTGTTTCCTGCCCCAGGGATGGATTCCTCTGATAAGAGACCTCCTCACATCAGGCTGGTTGCCTGTGGGGTTCAGGCCTCAATTTTCCCGCATCTTCCATCAGATTTTCAGTAAAAACCTCTAGTTTAAGGTGTTCAAAACTGTGGTGTTTGCAGACAGCCTGGAACTGAAAGAGATGTTCTTTAGCAGTGCCTTGAATAGCCTGAGACATTAAAAGAAATCAATGAAATTTGGTGTGGCTGGATGTCCCTCAGTGCTGACCCTCAGCAGTGTGGGGATGAAGGGGCTGGGAGGTGTTTCTGTCTTTGCTCTCCCTCCCTTTTTATATTTATCTGAAATAAAACAAGATCCCATTTTCTCAGCACGTGGGATGCTGCCATTAACAGTCCTTAGACTGTGTTTGCAATGGCTTCCTGGGAATACATCTCCAACCTGCTATAAAGACTTGGTAATATTTTGGTTTATAAGACCTATTTGACACAAGGGACTTTGAAAAATCCTACTTTTTCCCTTGGATGCTGTTGGGAGGAGCATGGCCCAGCTGTTACAGACAGGGAAGTGCTGCTCACTCTGTCCCTCACACAGTCCCGGTGTTCCTGCCTGTTCCTGAGTGCAGCTTGTGGGTAAATACAAAGTCAGATGGACTTTACACCCCCGAGGCACAAAGATCACCAAGTCAGATAACTTTGTGAAAGGTAGGAATATGTTCAGCTTTGTTTCCCATTGATTTTCCCTGTCAGAAGCTTAATTGCAGGATTCAGCCTGATTAAAAAAGTTTGCCGTGTATTAAATATTTGTTTATATCTATATCTATATCTATATATATATATTTAAAGGGAAGAGAAAGCATAGAACTGAACCAGAAGCAGGAATTGTTAACCTGTATCTTTATGCTGCAGGATTATTCAGGTGAGGTGTGAGGTTGGAAAACCAGTGCTGGATTCATCTGTGAGTCCTTTATTTTTTCTTTGGCAAACAAATGGTTTCATTTCTGGAGAAATAAATAGATGATCTTATTAAAGACTAATATTATTGTTATTATGAACTAACCCTAATGGGTGGTTGTGTTGCTGGATCCTACAATATCTCTGGAACACCCCATGCAATTTTTGGAGCTGCACAATTCATACTCATTAGATTATAAAATGAATGTCTTGGCCTTTTGAGTTTCAGATACCAGAGTTTAAACTGCCTTCACAAGGATGGTGTTTAAGATGAGTTTAACACCTCTCTGGGACTCTCCCCCAGCTCCCAGTTCTTCGGGGAGAGAGGGAAGAAGCAGCACTCAGATGTTGACATCAGTGTATTCCCGCTGAGGCCAGATGAGTATTTCTTATTCATAGCTCTCAAATGGCCCTGGCATAAGTGAGGCATTAAGGCTAGAAAAGATGATTTGGGATGTCAGAGCATATGTCATTCCCTGTGGTGTCTGACTGCCTTCACCTTGGGTTTGCTCTGCATCCCAGAATGCCAAGTTGCCCTGTCTGGCACTGAAATCCCCTCTTGAGTTGTCACAGAACTGAGGGGCCTGAAGGGAGAAGAGATTTTTGTGACAAGGTCGGGACGCCTTTAGCTCGATGGCATTCAGGAAATCAATCTGGAGTCTCCCCTCTCGGCATGCCAAGGAAGGGGGACGTCGGGGTGTGTGTAGGAACAGGCTCCTGCTAATTCGCCCTGACGTGTTCCCCCACAGAATTCCCAGAGGCCTTGGGAGAAGCTGCCTTGTTCTGTCGTGTGCAAGGAGCAGCAGCTGCTGCTTCAGCAGGGCCAGCATCAGTGCCGGCTTTCTGCAAATGTGGTGTTACCTTGTAGCAATTAAAGGCATTTAAATGGCCACATAAGTAATTTAAATATTGATTAAAAACTAAGGCTGGAGTGGGACTGGGTCAGACAACCTGGAAAATTGTAGGGGGAGAAGAGGAAAGGGATGCTTAGAATAATAATTTAGTTAAGAACATTACATTGTTGTGATGGTCTTTCACCTCGGATTTGCAGAGCACTGCTAAAAGAGTGTGGATGGCAAGACATCCTGAGAGGGAAGATCAGTTTTCCTCAAGGAAAAGCAGCTCTTGCTTAGCCTGGCACAGCACCAGCCCCCGCCCCTTCTGAAGGGAAGTGGAGCTCTAGGGGAGAGAAGGGCAGCAAAGTAGGTTGGGATTAGGATGGAGGCTTTGCCTGATCAGTGTGTCTTTTCCCAAATGTGCTGCTTGCCCTGCAGCACAAGGAGATTTGGGACAATTCAAGAGAGAAACAAGAAGAGTTGCTTGAAAATGTGGTGCAGTTTGAAAATTTCAATGTTTTTCCCAGCTGAAAGCAGCCAATGCTTCCCTCTTATCCCACTGCAAGATAATTTCCAATCAGAAAAATTTTTAAGCTTGGAGAAAAAAGGAAAAAACCCAAAAGATTAATCCCCCTTCCTTCCCTTTAATCCTTCCTTCAAAACAGCTTTTAGCTGAAGTTGCCTAAATCTGGAGCGCTCGCTGCCTTCCCCACTGCGGCATCTCCCGCTTCCAGCTGGGAAGAAGGATGCATTCACTCCCAGCTGCTGATTGCAGCATACGAGTGTGGGCTTGGCTGGAAAAAAATGTGGGTGATGAGGAGATGCTGAATTAAGAGAAAAAAAAAATTCCATGTTTTCCAAAATACGCAGGAAACGTTTCACTGAAAGACTTGGAGGAAGCAGGTGCTGTGTGGCAGCCGAATGAACGCGTGCCCTGGTGACTGGGAAACGCTGCCTGTGGGGTTTCCTTGCTGCCTGTCAAACTCAGAGCTTCAACCCGAGTTTCAAGTTTTACTAAAAAAGGGTGATACTCAGGTAGTGAACCCCTTTGGTGTTTTTGTGGGACCAGTCAATCCTGGGTCAGGAGCACTGACTGGATATTGATTGAGAGGATGTGACCTGACAAGGTATCTCTGCTTGGGACTGCATCATTTTTCTTGCAGGCACTCCTGGAAGGATTTTTCTTCCTCCTGTCTCTTTTCCCAGCTAAAAGCACCCCAGGGATGCTGTACCTCAGTACTGACCCTCACAAGAGGGCTGTGGGAAGGCCGTGGCAGGTAACCATCTGACAGGTTAGAGAAACCAGGAGCCTGGGGAAGAGGGAGGTGCTCCACATCCTTTATGCTTTTTGGTTTGACTCTATAAATGAGCAAGGTTTACGAAGGGATTTTTGTTTTCTTTGTTTGCTGGGAAAAGATGCCTCAGAGCAGAGCAGAAGCCTTCAGAACGATTAGGAAGAAAAGGGGGAGAAAGAAGTCATGTTTTCTTTGTCCCACCCTCAGCCCATCCTCCCCTGAAAAATAACAAACTGTTACAATGGCATGAAAACAAGTGTGAGGAGATGTTCTTGCCGTGTGTGTCTTGGCACTGAGCAGCACAGCTGACTTCCACAGCCACACATCTCCTTCCAAGCATCATAACTGTCCTTCTCCTCCCTGGGGAGCACTGCCTGGAGAGCTGGCACGGCCCCAGCCTCCAGGCCTTCAGAAAGGTGTGTCTCATCCTGGCTCTGCCCCAGGCTTCTTGGGGAAATGTCTCTTGGTCTTTCTATAAAAGAGATTTTTGTCTTTCTTTCCCTCAATTGTCATTTTAATACACAAGCTCAGTCTCACCCCTACTCCCTGTCAGAAGGTAGCAGTGGCCCTGGTTCTATCTCCATGCTGGTAATTATAATATTATCAGTCTCGAGCATCCTGGTGCTGAGCAGTCGCTCAGGTTCAGCAGTATTAGACCATACATTTAAAATTCTTCTCTGTAATTACAGTTCAGGAGCCGTGGGAGCCCTTTCAGAGGGAGGGAGGCCTCAGTGAGAGGTTGGTGCTTGCAGGGAGGCTTTGGCCTGGCTGAGCTCACAAGAGCCAGCCCCAGGTATTGCACCCCCTCTTGTGGCTTCCAGTGGTGGCAGTGCTGGATGGTGGGGAAAAGTCCCATGGCACAGGTATCCCCAGGAATGCAACCCTCTTCATAAAGGCTTGGATGTTATGGTGTCTAATTGATCCCATAACAAGGATCATGGTCTTGTGATGCCGTTTTGTGCAGGGAGATAAAAAAGATAAATTTCTGTGTGTGCAGACATGTGGTGTCCAGCCTGACTGCAGTAAACTGTAATTTCAGCTTAAGTGTGGTTTAGTTTGCTCTGTTTTGGGAAAGGGAGCTCCAAGCATGCAGGCCAGGCTTGTGTTATCCAAATCCCCCGTGTCTTTTGGTTCCCTAGTCCATTGAAGGGATAACTGAGGGTGGCTGATGACTTTTCCCAGTTGCACACAGCATCTGTCATGCAGTTCTGCCCTGAGGCTTTCAGGGGGCTGAGGCTCACCTTGACCCTTACTGTTTTACAGCTCCTGTCTTTCCTTTTAAACAAGACCAGCCAATAATGCTCACGGGGTCTTTGCCTCCTTCACCCTCCCTGCTCTTTGGTCCCTCCTTGCCTGCTCCCTCCAGGTTTTGTGCCCTGCGGGGGTTTTGCTGCAGCTCTGGATCGCACAGTGGGATTCTGTTCCAGCACAGCACAGCTGTGAACCACGTGACAGCAAGAAAACCTGCTCTTGTGATGCCGTAGGTTTTAGCTTTTATATTTTTCAAATCCTGTATTGCCCTAGTTATAACTCTGAACTTTCTTGTAGCCTGCTAACTTCTGTTCTCTCATGTCGGCTAGACATAACAAAGCCTCTCTGAGCTTGTTATTCAAGGACACTCAGATTGTCCTATGCCCAAAAGGTGTAAACTAGGGCCTCTAAAGAGGTGGAGAAATTGAAGAAATTGCATCATTAGCAAAAGTTTTAATTGGCAAATTTATGCTGATATGCAAATGAACCAAACCTATAAAAGTGTGAAGAACTTGTGACTCGTGGTCCATCTTGGGGTTCATCTTGCATGTAGCCTTTGGCTCCCAGGGTGCACCTCTGAAGGCCTTTCAAATAAATACCTACCTTTATTCCCTTACTCCTGTCTAATCTCTGTTTCTAAGTAGCCACTCAAGGCATCACTTGCCCATTGGGAACTGTAAATTCCCCCATGCTGCAGCCGTTTGAAATGGTTTATTTGTGTGTGCCAGGTGGAAGCTGTACCCGCGGGTGCTCAGGGACGTGTCGGTGCTGGACCTGTCCACCTGCGTTCTGGGGCAGAGGGTGGCCATGCCCGTGTGCGTCGCCGCCACCGCGATGCAGCGCATGGCTCACCCGCACGGAGAGACGGCGACCGCCAGAGGTGAGCCCTGCCACGTCCCCCTGCAGGCGTGGGGAGGGACAGGGCAGTGCTGTGCCTGCTGCCTGGCCATCCCCGCTTAGTTCCGTGCTCCTGGGTGGGTTTGAGTTGCTGCTCTGAGTAACCGGGTTGATTCTCAGGTTTGTTTTTTACCGTTTCACTCGTATGAGTGTGGTTTCTCTCTGCACGAAACAGGGGTGGGGAAACAAAGTATGGAAGAGGGGAACCATTTGGTCACATATAAAATTGAAAACATCTATCTACCTACCCATACATTCTATATAACTATAAACATTGTCACAGCAACACTCTTCCTGTTAGAGAATTGACTCTAGAAACTCGGAGGCCTTTGTTTGCCTGGGAAAAATCCTTGCTTTGAAGAGAGCTCTTTGAGAGTATCCCAGGGAGGCAGCAAGATAAGGGCCCCTCTGGGCTAGAAGCTGCACAAAGATATTGCCAGCACAGAGGCTGCAGCTTAAAAGGATATTAAACAGAATTCAGATGGGGAACGCTCCTACTCCTTTAACTCAAGCTGCAGAATGACACCAAATCTGAGGAAGAGGCTGTGTATTTCAGTGCTCCAGCGCTGCAAGGAAAAGGATACAAAACCTAAATAGGTGATATTTAAAAAAAACTAATCCTGTGCATGCTGGGGTTAACTCATCTAACAGTGTTTCCATGCCCAGTGCAGCAGATACTGGTGTGAAGCGAGTCTAACTCTCAGCCCCGTGGTGGGAGCCGCTCGCAGTTCTCATCGCTGTGAGGTACACGAGGATGGGTTACAGCACAACTCCAGAGCTAGCTTGGAAAAACACATCTCTCCAATTCTATAGTATATTTGGGGCCATGTTTTCCCGCTTCCCAAGAGCTTTATTAGGAAGCCGAGGCTTTTTTGCCGATTTGTGAGCGCCGGCGGGCTCCACACGATGGCGCTCCAGCACCTCGAATCGGTGTTGCAGAGGCCTTGGTGCTGTCCCATCCTTTGGCAGCTCTCGGGGATTAGCTCTGGGCCAGGTTGTGCTGGGAGGAAACTCTGAAGCATTACCCTGTTAAGTGCAAACACATGAATGCAATGCTGAGAGCGAGATTTGAAACACACCAAATTCAGGATGTTTCTTAGCAAAACTTCCCACTGATGCTGCAGCCCGGCCACATTTTAAGGCATAAATCCACAATGGCATGCAAAGTTGAGTGGTACAATAAAGGCTGAGTACCAGGGCTGAGTTATGTTTGTGGTAATAACTTAATTCTGGAATTTCCTGATTTTTGTGCACTTACATTTTCAAACTTTAAAACATGATTATTGCATTTAATGTTTCTGGGCTTTCAAGCTAGGACAGCTTGGTGTACTGGCACCAGTTAGAATGTGTGGTCCAGTAAACACACCCATTGGAGCTGCTGAATTTTTCATTGCTTTCAAAGTAGAGCAGTATTAAAATCACACCCTCTGCATTGCATTGGTATTTGGGGGACAAAAAAAAAAGCTTTGGTTTTGTGCTGTAGAAGTGGAGCAGGGCACTCAGTGCCAAGCTTTTGGTTTGACCTTATAAGATGACAGGAATCAGCTGTAAAGTACACATTTGGCTTAAAGGTTCCCTTAAACTTGGGGCACTTGGGATCAGGGGTTTTGCCACATACAACTTCTATTCCAGAGGTAGCACAGAGTTTAAGTGAGCAAACTGTTGGTTGCTTTAATTCAGCTTCTGCTTCAGCCGCACCAGTTTGCACAAGCCAAGGAAGTTTGATCCATAGTCCTGTGGCTTCTGCAAAGCCTGATGTGCTCCATAAGCCTGGATTTCTTTGGCTCAGGTGTGCAGGAAGCACTGCAGGAGGTGGTGCCTCTGCTGTGGTCGTGATCCTTGAGAAGCACAGTGGGGTCTGAGTCCTGTCCCTTCCCAGCCTGTGCCCTGGCTCGTGTTAGGGGCAGAGCAGCTCCCAAAGGAGCATCCCTGTGTGCCACGAGATACTCCTGGTTCACACCACACAGGGTGGTGAAGAGGGCAATGACAGCTCTTTCCCTTAACTTCTGGTGTTTTGAGAACAATGCCTGATCCCACAGAGGAATTTCCTTGAGCAACAGTGTCTTGCTTGGAACTGCTCTGCTCTCCTGGCAGGTTTGCCCACATGTTGTAGGGTAAATGTCCCCTCTAGGGACAAGGGCATATAGTGGTGTCCCTTAGAACTCCCTGCCCTCCCAAGCCCTTGCTCTGGGGCTTGTCAGCCTTTTGGGGGCTGCTGCTTCCTGAGGGATGCTCTCCCGCAGCAACTAAGCTGATGGAGAGGAGTGTGCACCTTCCTGGAACAGGGCAGGGTCTGTCAGCTCGCCTTAGGCACCCCTTCATGGACAGTTCTTTTGCATGAGTAAAGGATCTTTCCTGGGAAAAACATCCAATTATAATTTTAAGAGTTGCTGGTGACAGGCCAGCCAACATAATGTGAGTTATTCCAAAGGTTAAGTAACCCCACTCTGAGCAGAATCAACTGCAGTCATGGTCAAACCTTGCACAGCCTCAAATCCCAGTGTTGGATTTACCTGTACTCCTGATAACTGGACTTTAAAATAATAAATTAATTTCCTAAATAGTCAATGCAGGCTGCAATAAGGTTGCCCCTCAGTTTTCTTTGACATGTCTGAATGTACCAGGAGTCCTTCCTTACAGAGAAAGCTCTCTTGTCCTTGAAATAATTTCATGCACCTTGGCAGTTGTCCCAGTTTTTCTAGGTCTTCCTTCAAGAATATTCCCTGGCATTTTAGTCGTAGTTCATCAGTGTACGTGGCAATTTTCCAAAGAATGGATTTTCTGTTCAGTAGAAACTGAAAAATTGGGAGGAAAATTGTTTTGGATTAACTGAAATGTTTCATTTGATCCAAAACACAATGTTTTATTTCATTTTCCTACTGGCTAATGCTTTTAGCTATAGTTCTGTTTTGAAACAAAAGTGTTAGCTCAGGAGAAAACATTTCCATTTTGAAAAGATCAACACATGACATTTTGACTTAGGTGTTTTTTTCTCATCCTTCCCACTCCAATTTCAACCTCTTTGACTAAAAATATTTGCCAAATTCGATGAATAATCTTAGCCACTAAAGAGCAAAAGGTTGTTCTCTAAACACTTTTCAATAGAACCTTTCTGATTCTATGGGATCTTTTTTTCTTGCTTGTCCATCAGCAGATTCACTGTTCCTCTATGCAAAGGCATTCATTTGCCATCCTGACTTCATGCTGTGCTTGCAAACCAACGTGATCCCCGTGTCAACAAGGCCCACCTCGAGTACACTGACTCAAAATCTTGTGCACCATCCAGCTGCACAGCAAGAAACAGCAATTTTTTGCAACCTTAATTGATTATAAACAGACTTGTAGCATTATTTTATTGAGATTTCTGTTCTGTTTATATTCCTGCTTATTCCAGATTGCACCTACTGAGTACGTTAAACTCCTGTGTTTTCACCCTAATATGCAGCATTGCAATGCCTGGCTTCTCCATGAATGGCTGCAAATCAGGCTGAGAACATGACTGTTTTCTTGGCCAGGCCTTTTGAGAACTGTCACTGAGAGTTGCTCAGGGCTGAAGTTTTTGTGTTTGCCCTCTGCAGCTGCACTCAAACCACTCCCCAAGCTGCTGCTGACGCAGGAAGGGTTTCACCATCACCTGAGACATGACTGCACCGTTTGCTTTGCCAAATGGAGAACAGGAATATTGACTGAAAAGCTTTTTTCAACCCCTGTCTTAGCTGAGTTTCTGGCAGCTCTGTCTTTCCCACTAGAGAGGGAGCAACACCTTTGTTCCTTTGGCTCTTAACAGGCTGCTACTGTGCTATTGCTCTCTATGATGCTGCTGAACACTGAAATTTGGGTTTCTTGTGCCCATCAGACATGGTTGTGACTGGGAAGAAGGGATTTGGCCACCTATTACATTTTGTGCTCAGCCACAGTGAAAACAGCAAGACTTTGAACCCACCTGTTACCTATGTGGAGATCAAAAGATGAGGTTAATTTTTAGGTATGTAAATTAATGTCAATCCAGAGTCACGGAAAGGACAATATTCATATGGGACAACGTGTCCTGGGCTGACCTGGCCTGGATTCCCCCCAGAGAGCGGTGTGGCCGGGGGACTTTGTGCTGCAAATGTGCCCAGGCAGCCTGGCATGCCAGCCCTCCTGGGCCCGCCAGATCCCAGATCCGCTTTGGCCACGCGTCCCTTCCCCTGCAGCCTTCCTGCACAGCTGACAAAATGCGTTGTGTCAACAAGAGGATGGCAGGCACTGCTCGCACGCAGGGTTTTGTGAGGGCTGAGGGAGGGGAGGCTGACAGGGATCTCTCAGCCAAGTGTGGTTTGTCAAGAGTGTAATGTGAAGTTCTTTAAACAACTCTGTTTCTCGGGAGGTGCAGCTCCAAGAACACGGCTGCTGCTCCTGAGAATTACCACTGTGCCAAAAGGACATCATGTTCATCCCAAGGAACATCCTCTGCCCTTAGCTTGGGGACAGTGGATTCACTGGTGGATTCAGGGAAAAGCGATTTCAGTGGGGTGGTTTGGCTGCTGTGCTTCGGAGATGCCCCTAAAAGGGAAATGATGGGAATTTGCCCAGCTAGAGGAAAAAAGCGAGTTCCCATTCCCATACAAGGTAACCCTGACAAAATATGCAAGCTTGAACTGGGCTCCTCTCCAGTGTCCTCCCTGAAGTCTGCTGCCTCTGAGTTGCCTACAGGGACAAATTCCATACCCTGCCCAAACCACGTAAGGAGCTGATGCCCCATCAGATGGGGGGAGGATACTCTGAGGCTTCAGGATGAAAAAAGGGCTAAAAAAGGTCACTGCTCTGTTCCCCAGTGGAGCTCCCAAATGGGTCCTGTCCCATTTGTTGCTATGTAAAACACCTCGGTTGAGTTCCTCAAGAAGGAATAGCTTCAAACTGCCAGAGGGCAGGTTTGGATTAGATGTGAGGAAGAGATTCTTTACCGTTGTCTGATTCCATGGACTTCCCCCCAGAGGTGTGTGTGGCTACTGCCATGCTCTCTGTGCTGTCGTGGACCCCAGCAGGAGCCTGGAGGGTGTACAAAAGGTCTACTTTAGGCAACGCTCAGGATTAAAAGAGGACCTGGAAAAAAAACCACAAAAACCAAACAACTAAAAGCAACCTGAAATGGCATGAGGAAAGGCTGGTTTACAAAAACATCTGATGCTTAAACTCTGGCAAATGTCACATATTGCAGCAAGAGCGTCCTGTGGGAATATAGCTGTAGTAGGACTGATTTGAAATAATTAATAATTTGCAGCACCTCAAAAGTGAAGCGTAAAATACAGTTGTTGGAGGAAATGAATTGCTTCTGTTTTCTTCAACTGCAGCTAAATGTGTGAGAAGTGGGAGTGTATTTTTAGAAAAACCTAATTTGAGGCAGAAAAAAACCCCAACCAAACCTGGCAGCACTTCAGGCCTCTGTACCTCATGGTTTTAAAAGTCTAGAAAACTGTCAAAATAAGCTTTAAAATTATCAAGATCAAGCACAGATCAACCAAAACTGGAACTGAGAATCTCCAAAACCTTGAAAAATTTTGTCTGTGAGAGATCTAAACTACGTGTGTTGAGCTGGTGCTTCACCAAAGAGCTGTGAACTTTACAGGAGACACGAGGGGAATTTTGTGAGCATGCTTGCGTGAAAATGCCATAGCCCCATTTGGGATGGCTGAACTCTGATTGAACCAAACTGCTTAAATCTCATCTTAAATAAAAGAAAAGCACTATTTTCTCTATTGCTACACATGCAGCTAAGTTGAAAGGATATGGTGATATACCATGATTTAAATCTTCTCTTCACCAAAAATGTTTTATTATGCAGTTTCTCACTTAATTTTTGATTTTGCAACCATAGGGCTGTAGAGGTAGACTTGTGAATAAAAGGAAAAAATGGAAATAAATGGATACCTAATGGCAGATTGAAGCATAACATTTACATTTCTCCCTTATCTGATGTGAGGGTTTTGCAATTCCTGGGTTCGCAGCCCTCCCGCTCGTTCCCGATATAGAGGGAACTATGTCCAGTAATTCCAAGGAGAGGAACAGAATGGCTACGAACTAGAGAGGTTTGGGTGATTGCTGCTGTATTTCCAGTGAGGGAAAACTGCCTGGTGGCCCTGGGAGGGTGTAACCAATTTGTTTGAATAAGCTGTTCATAAGTTTCCACTCCAAGAGGCTTGTAATCCTTATTTAATAAAATGTTGTCATAAAGACCACTTTTTAATTCCTTCATGGGCTGGGGATGACGTCTTGAAACAGAGGTCCATTTACATTAAAAATATGCATACTGTGGTAGACCAAGGAAAACAAGCCTTTCTGTAATATTTTGGAGTTTTACGGCGTGTTTTCCTTTATTTTACAATAAGTGACAGATTACTCCAAAAAGAATAAGTGATAGATTCATAGAAATATATCTGTATGAGGTTAGCTGGTGCAGCCTGGGTTGGCAGTCTTCCCTGGGGAGGGTGATTTTCGGGAGGCAACGTGGCAGCGTTCAAGGAGTTGGAAGCCTTAAATGCATTATTTGAACACTCCTGTTTAGAGAACGTCACTTTGTGCTCCTCCAGCCTGCCAGGCCGTGGGGACAGGGATGATGCTGAGCTCCTGGGCCACCTCTTCCATCGAGGAGGTGGCCGAGGCGGCTCCAGCCGGCCTCCGCTGGCTCCAGCTGTACGTGTACAAGGACCGGGCGGTCACGCAGTCGCTGGTGCGGCGCGCCGAGAGCGCCGGCTACAGAGGGATCTTCGTCACCGTGGACACCCCGTACCTGGGCCGGCGCTTCGCCGACGTGCGCAACAAGTTCCAGCTGCCCCCACACCTCAGGTGCGTCTGCTGGGGTGGGGTGGGACACTGCCGGGGCCACGGGAGAGCTTTGTCTTGGACAACAACTCCGTGGAGCTGCGCGTGCATCTCGCGCTGTGCCTGGGCTGGGATCGGCTTTGGGTCACAACGAAGCTTTCGTGGCTGTTTGCACACTGTAAAAGACACTGTGCCAGGCAATGTGAGGCTGCTGAAGTAAGAGACATGGGGCATTTCTTTGTACATGTGTCAATGTATTCTTGGCTACTTTCAAACCTCAGCTGGGCACTGACCTGCTCTGATGTTGAACTGGGATCCAGGGCAGAGTTGGCTGTGCTCCAAAAGGGGCCTGGACTTAGTGGGCCAAAACTCCCTTCCAAAAGATGTTATGGTTCCTTCTGTGTTGTCCTGTGACATTTCTCTGGGTCCAGGGCCATGTTGCTGCTGACTGCAGAGCCGCTTTCCAAGCAACTTCAGCTCTTCTTTTACTCAAATACAGAAACACATGAGTATCAGTCTTTCTAAATCCTCCATGATTGCAATTTTTACCCCAAAGTGTGTTTTGGGACATTTTCTGTGTCTCAGAATCTGTGGCATCATGATTGACTTCAGCACTAATTCTAGTTCCTCCCCACTGCAGGGCCAATGAGGAACTCAATTTTAACAGAGTAAAACCAGAATTTTAAACTTACAATGGTGTTGTAAGGGTGCTGATTTGCCTGACCTTTTGTAAATACAAACTGATAGACTGTAGAGACCCCCCTGGTAAACACATGCTGAAGTGCTGGCACACTTTTAGCAGCAAAGGACTGGAAGAATATTTACTTGATGGGATATCCAGGACTTGGAGCTAAGAATCTTGTGAGATTCTTGCATGTAGGGCTTGGTAACAACTACAGTCTACCATGGCACATGTTAAAAATTATTTAGATCATGCAAATGAACACAAAAATGGAGAGACAGAAATAAAAAGACAGCTTAATGTATTTTGAAGCAGATAAACTTTGAGGTGAGTTCTGGGTGAAAGCTAGTTTTGAGTTTTATCGTTGGAATTGAATTGCTCTTCCTGTGTCTCCAGACTGTATACACATTGTATGTAACATGTACTTAGCAACAATCACATCTAGAGGTTTTTCTTAATTTCCATACTATTCAAAAGGAAGATAAGCCTTGGGACTCTGTAGTGAATCTGATTCTCTACCTCACTGGCAAAAGCCCCTCCAGAGCAGGGTGTTGGCTCTCTCCCATGCACTTGTACTTGAAACTAAGAGATGAAGGTTGTCAGAGCAACCTGAACTCTGCCCTGATTTCTGTGTTAAAGTGCAGTTTTAGGAGGAAAGTAAAAAAGCCCTGATGTATCTAACATGAAAACGTACCACACTGGGATGTGTCTGCCCTGTGTTATAATCCAGCTATAGATCTGTGTTTGACACATTATCAATATACACTGACCTTTTACCTAAAAAACCAGAATTAAACAATTATTTAAGTAGCTTATTTCTTAGGGGCAATAGAATTTTAATGCCTGGGGTTGAGGAGTTCCTGAATGTGAGTCCAATAACCCAAAGACATTTGAGGAAAGTGGGAGAGCGTTTCTGAAACACTTTGACCCTACCTGCCCAAACCATAACAAGGTTTTGAGTTAACTGTATGAAATCATATGAAACTGGAGTAATCCTTAAAGGTTCCAATTAATCATTGCAGATTCCCGAGCGCCTCTTGGGCAGTGCTTTGTTGCAGAGGCCGCAGTGAAACTCTCCTAGCACGGGGCTCTGCTCATTTACGTGATAACTTTTTCTTGGCTTCGGGTTTTCAACAAAGTTTCAATGCAACAACAAGGTGCCATTGTGCTCCGAAATGTATGTAAGGCAACATTCATCCAAGTGTTGATCTGCATTCCCCAGGCCAAGAAAAACAACAGTTATTTATATAATCTTATCCACGGTTCTGTTTTTCTCTGGGCACCCCACCCTCCACAAACCAACAGCTAAAAAGCTGGATCTTGCTGAGAGCCCGCTCCTTTCTCATTTGCTTCTGAGCCTGGAGCTGAACAGAAAAGCCATGTGAAATGCTGCTTGTTGCAGGCATGAAATCAGCAGTGAAACCAGCCAGGTTCCATGCAAAAACACTCATGCACTTCCCAAAATGTGAAATGTGAGTATTAAACAGCCCAATGTGGAACAGGACACAGTTTCCGAAGAGAAGGTCAATTGGTCTCACATGGGACATGGATGTGCTGAAACCAGTGAGATTTTGTCGGTGAAAAACCCAAACAACAGCTAATGTTTTCACACGAGCTTCCTTTCCTCCCTACATTTTACAAGGAAATGTACAAAAGGGACACAAGGTAAACAGGCTTGCTGTTGGCCTTATTGGACAGACGAAAATTCTGAAGTCTTTGCAAGGCTTCATGCACATCCATCTAATTCATGGAGCTTAAGAAAACTTTGTTTCCTCCTTCTCCCTTCCACCTACCCAATCCCCTATTCCTCTTGTAGCTGAATTCCCTGGATTTGAAAAATAACAAAACCCAAACCTATTTCTTTCACTATAGAAGTCAGACTGTTACCTTGGGCCAGAGAAACTTGCCCCAAAGTTATCACAAAACCATCACAGAAACATAGAAAGGCTTGGGTTGGAAAAGACAGTAAAGATCCAATGCATATGTTGATTATCAAGTGCTTTGTCAGCCAAAGGTTCTGGCTGGGACTGGGATCTGACATGCTTGGAGTGGCTGGTTTTGCTCCTGCCCTGCAGTGCAGCTAAGCTTTAACTCAGCCATATTGAATGCTGGCATTTGGGACCGGTCGTGGCTACAGTGAATTGTTCTCAGATTATTTTTCTGTGTCTTTTGTCACTTTAGATTAAAAAACTTTTCCAGCAGTGACCTGGCGTTTTCCTCGGGGAAAGACTTTGGAGAAAACAGCGGGCTGGCCGTGTACGTTGCTGAGGCCATCGATCCCAGTGTCAACTGGGAGGACATCAAGTGGCTCCGGGGGCTGACCTCACTGCCCATCGTGCTGAAAGGGATCCTCAGGGGTGTGTAGCTCTGCTGCTTCCCAGGGAAAGGCAAGGGAAGAGCTGTCTCTTCCTCATGCACCATTAGGAACCCAGCAGTGAAGATGTTTGTGGGAGCAGCTGCTTAAATAAGTGCCTGGTGTTGTCACCAACACCAACGTTAATGTAATCATGCCAATAGTTCTGCAGTGGACAAAATCGTTCAGCAAAAGAATTCCTTACTGATGAGTTTTAGAACATAATAGAGAAAATAAAGGCTAGCAACCAAAGTGGCTGATCCAAAGGGATAAAATGTTCTGCTCCAACATTTCAAACTACTTCTCTGGTCTTACTACTTAAAGATAAAACCTTTTCCTGTGTTGAGGTGAGGCTTTGGAAGGCTGAAGCCCTAAGGTGGCTTTGCATGAGCTGACAATGGTTTTATTTGTGATTTCCTCACTGTGGTGTCTACAAACTCCCAGTTATGGAAGGACACATCCTGTTTGTTTGGGTTTTTTCCTAGCTGATGATGCCAAAGAAGCTGTAAAGTTTGGGGTAAATGGGATCCTGGTGTCAAATCATGGAGCACGACAGCTTGATGGGGTCCCTGCTACTGTAAGTCCTGATGCCAATACTCTCCAGTAAACTCTAATTTTCTCTGCCTTTTGGCTTCTTGTTTTCTCTGAGCATGTGGAAGCTGGAGGAAAAACCTGGAATCGGTGTTCTATGCTTTAAGCCATGAATAATAACCTCTCTCCACTTCTCTATGTATGTCACATCATCCTCTGAGCTGGACACAGCCTTTCCTTGGTAAATCAAATTGGAAAATCTTTCAGAAATTTTTTTTCCAGTCACCTCTTTCATTTCTTCTTTCTCATTCTTTTTTGAAAAACCTTGTTGCCATTTGCAGCACACTGAAGGTTGTATTAGAGTAAGTTTTCCCTTTTAATGTTCTTTGGAGGCTTCTGAAAAATTACAGTTAAGGAACAGCTAAAGGCAGAATAAAACTCTCCATTTTTCTCCCTTCAAATATTTTCACCTTTGGAAAAGGGAGAGAGTGGTTAAATTACAGTTTTTCCTTTTTCCTTTTCCTTGTCATGCTACCCCATGCCTTTTCCAAAGGTGAAAGGGATTTGAGAATTTCTCAGTCGGCAAAAAAGAAAGAAGTAAAGGAAAATGAAAAAGTATGTGCTCAGGATGAAGGAAAAACCCCAAAATTCCAGTCATCACTCATCTTGCTTCATTTGGTGTGGGAAAGCTGCACAAATAAAAAGAGAATGAAAGGGAGGAGAATCAAAGCCCAGTTGTGCCTCTCTGAGTATTTCCAATATGTTCTCAATGAAAAACCTCCTGTTTTCCATGATGGTTCCCTGAAGGGAGAGGGAAACAGGTCCTCTTGTCACCTCCTGGGAATGTATTTCCTAATTTCACTGAGAGTATTTAAAACTCTTGGGCAAGCCTGTGTGTGAGGTAATCCAACAGCAACAATATATAAGGATGTTAAAAACATCATTTTGAGGAATGATAGAGCTCAAGAAATACGAATTAATATTTGACAGCTGCAGCAGAACAGAAATTTGCAAACTCCTTGTTAGGGGTTACTCCTTTGCCACACCACAGGGCAGAGGAGAACTGCTAAAGCTGA
This sequence comes from Daphoenositta chrysoptera, assembly GCA_013397915.1. Classification (NCBI taxonomy): domain Eukaryota; kingdom Metazoa; phylum Chordata; class Aves; order Passeriformes; genus Daphoenositta; species Daphoenositta chrysoptera. The sequence goes on along the minus strand of VZRO01003953.1, from coordinate 2,085,019 downwards.
CATGTTCCCTGGATTTATGGTACAAGGAACAACATTTCACAATGCTGTTTTTATAATGTATCTCTATCAGATCATGTTAAATGTTTCTGATTTAGAAACATAATAATTTGCTTCAATTTCATGGGGTTTCAGATCGTGAACTGAGCTCAAGCTGGTCAATATTTCTAGTGTCTAGTTACACATTGAGGAAATCTATGTTTTAATCACGGTTTGCATCATGCTTTAGTTATTAGAGCACTTTAATGTTGGTACAATTTGTCAGGATGTAGAAAGTGGTCTCTGGATATGGAAATAGATCCAAAATATGTTTGGCAAGAGAGCAAAACCAAAGGGAGGGGGAAATTCACAGCAAGTGCCAAACTTCAAGAAAATTTTAATCCAAATCTAAAAACAAACTGTACTTTCAAGTTTTTTTCCCCCCATCTCCTAGTCATTTTTATCCATTAGAAAGGAAATTAATTACATCCGTATTTGAAAGATGTGAATTTGTGTGTCTTTTGTCTTACTTCCACACACTGTTTCCAGTCTTCTTAATACTTGGCTTCTGGTGGTGTTCCCTTCCTGCTTTTCATGAATAGGAACTATTTAGGTGGCCTTATAGGAGAAGTTGCCCTGTAATTAATGCTCCAGGCTTGAATTCAGGAGGCTCATCCTTTCATTGGGACCTCTTGCATGGCAAGAGGAATTACTTAATTCCCTGGTTACTTATAACTTGAGAACAGTAAAAATACCTTCCCCCCTTACTTGTATCACTGGTGTAGGGGATTAGTTGAGAAAGGGGATGAGCACACTCTGTGAAAGCAACAAACATGTGCATTAAAAGAAATTATTTCCCACCTTGCTCAAACCTTAGAGGAAATTTATTTTTTCTTATATTAAGAAGTTTTTCTCTACAGTCAGTCCTGTAATTAGATTCATTTTCAAAAGGGAATATACATTAATTGAATTTTTCAGCCAACTCTGAGTTCCTTCAGGCATGTGTTTCTCTTACTCCTTGTGTATAGGTACAGTGCCTGCCTCTGGGCTCCTGAGCTGGCCCTCAGGTTAAATGAATGGTAAATTTAAACAGGGAAGCAAAGATGATTATTTAAAAAGGGAGAGTAATTCAATTTCATCCCCAAACTAGTGAAGAGTGGAAGTTTGAGAGGTAACACCACCAAAAGGCTTTAGTGCTTAGTGCTGGCTGTTTCTTATATTCTGCATAAAAATCAGATACTGGCTTGTGTGAGATACATGTCATGGGGTCAAATGGCCATTTTGTGAAACCCTGCTGATTCTCATTCTGTTTATATGACTCTCCAAATAAATTTGACCTTTGTTTGTACCTTCTCCCCTGCAAAGTCACTGCTGGTTCTCAATACAAAGCTGTGTTATTTGGGTACAGATTTAGGCATGCAGCTGCTCATTAAGCTGCTGTAAAGCTTGGAGCCTATGTGTAAGAACTCGCTCAAAAAATAAATAGGGTTTCAGGAGCAGCCAAGCTGTATTTCTGGTTTCTCTCTTTTAGATTGATGTCTTGCCTGAAATCGTAGAGGCTGTGGAGGGGAAGGTGGAGGTGTTCCTGGATGGTGGTGTAAGAAAAGGCACGGATGTTCTCAAAGCACTGGCTCTTGGTGCCAAAGCTGTTTTCATTGGGAGACCTCTCCTCTGGGGATTGGCATACCAAGTAAGTTAGGAAAAGCTCAAATGCATGATTTCAGATCCCTAGACTCACTGTTTAGCCTTATTATATGCACATATGTGTGTCTGTGTGCAGAGAGGAGTGTGTGTGTGCTGGTGTCTGTGTGCATCCAGATCATCTGATGTAAAATTTGCTATGACAAATGCTTGGGATTTATGTTTGTGCATAAAACTGTTCTTGGCACATGTATACATGTCTATACCTACACACGTACACGTACACATAATAGCTCACATTGTCTCCTAATCTCCCAGGGTGAAGAAGGAGCAAAAGAAGTTCTCCAGATGCTGAAGGAAGAGTTTCGCCTGGCAATGGCACTGACAGGTGGGACATCAATGTTTCCTCTCCATAATCACATTTTCTCAGAGCTTTAATTTGCCCCAGGCAAGATGCTATAGCAACTTGCATGAGGGGAATGTTTGTAATCTAAACAGGTGGAGAAATGGGAAAAGGACTTGTTATCCCTGCCTTGTATATGGGGAACTGAGTAGATTAAGTGAAAACATTATTTTTGGGTTTTTTTTCACAAGGAGAGAAATAAATCCATAGAAAAGTAGTGGCAAATCTGTGGTTGCTAAGGGGTGGATTTCATATGACAGAATGTAGATTTTTATGAGGCAGAAAAAGAAAAGGCTTAGAGTGGGTTGGAAAATCAGGGGTTTTGAACTGATCTGCAACTTCTTCTCCAGGATGCCGGAGAGTAGAAGAAATTGGCAGGACACTGATACGAAGACATCAAGTATTGTTTTCCAAGATTTAGGTCTGAAGACTCTTGCCTTGTGCATTACCTGTTGTGCTTACAGACAAAATCCAACTGCATTCCCTCTATGGGCCTCATCCTGCAATCCTGACTGAGGGAACGCTCTGCTCTGTAGCAGGTCACTTGTTGAAGAAAGGACTCAAAGTAAATTTTACAGGTGTTTCCAAATCTCTCGGGCTCTTAAGGAAAGCTGCTGCACTGGGAGGTGTGATTAGAGATGGGGCCTTATACAAGACCAGAGTAGAAACTTCAACGTGTTTTGCAACAAATGCTGATATTAATTTCCATGCCTGGGACTAATTTAGCTGTTAAAGTGAAAATATAAACACAAATGTTTTGATAGCAAACAGAAATGCTGAAATTTAAAATGCAAAAGATACTTCTTGCTCACTGTTTAGAGAAAATGGACTGTAGATTGTAGAGATTAAATCTTGCTTTCCTATGAACAGAGTGTCCTTTCCCTAGGGACTTTATAAGCATCTGGGCTTGAGGCACGTAGGCTGTAGGAGCCCAGAGGACTCTAAGTTGCAAGGAACCAAAGAGCAAAGCAAAATCGGGGAAAATCGGGGAAATTCTGCTGTTTAAGTGGCACAAACCCCTCTGCAACCACACAACTGTTCTGTATGTGCATTGGATGTAGGTCAGATCCTTGGCCAATGCAAATCCCTGTAGCCCAAACTGTGCCAGCTGCATCCACCTGGAGCTCCGAGTCACATTTTTCACCTGGATTGATTTGCTAACTGTGGCGAGGGAAGGCTGATGCTACCTGAGAGAGTTTGTAGAATTTGCAGCCCTGTGCAGAAGGGAAACTTGAATAATTGAGGCATTAACCCATGACTTGGGAAGAGCCTAGTGGCTCTATTCAGTTTCCATGCACACCCTTAAGTCAGATAAATCTTAGTGTTCTTCACTTCGCTTATGATGAGGATGCAGAGACATGCAGGATCTGTGCCTCTGTTCTCTAAACAATTCAAATATCCACTGAATTCAGGAAAATTGTGAAACTGTAAAGAACAAAGGAGGTAAGAATGTACTGTTCTCATCTTGGGTAAAATTGAGGGTAGCTCTTCACCTGTCTCACTTCCCTTGCAGGTATGGCAGTGTCACAGGGAGCAGGGAGAGGCCACACAGGTTTTGAGTATCTTGCTGTGAAAATTTAATGTTCACTTTGAAAGAAGACTTAAAAAGAGAAAAACCCCTTAATTTCATGTTTCCACTGACATCACCAGCTCCACCATTTGTTTCCCATCAGCCTCAGAAGGACTCGTGCATTCTGACTCTCCTGCTTTGCAGGGTTTGAAATATCCCTTACTGAGCTTTAGAGGCAGCTTTGTAATGAAATGATGGAATATTATAATGTGAACTAAAGCTGGGGCTGGAACTCAAAATGGGGAGAAAACCCAAAAGGCCACATGCTTGCCCTCCAGTTGTAAAATTTGTACTCTTATTTACTGCAGAATGTGGTCTGTTGTGTGAGAGTTGCGTAGCAACAAAATAAAGTTTATCTGTGCAAGGAAATATGAATGTTTCTCAGAGCACAGAGAAGCATAATTTCTGCTGTTTACTGCACTTACCATATCTGTTGCAGTGTGGACTGTGTCAGATGTCAATTACAGACTAACTGCGGCAAGACTGTTTATTTGAGATAATATAAATGTTACTTAAAAGATAGGGGCATAATATCTTATGTTTACATGTTTAAGATCTATTTCTAAAGCTCAGAAGATGCAGTTTCCTGTCTTTGCCCCAACCAGATTCGAGGAAAGTTCTGAAACGCTGTGGTTTAGTAGAAGTTCTGACGGTGAGGAAACTGATCTCGTTACTTGTGCGTAATTCACTGTTTCTAGTTCCTCTGGGATAAAGGGTTTACATTGTTTTTTCCTGCCTGTTATCTGAGAATTGTCTGACTGCCTCCTAGTTCAACCCTAGTAAGACTAGACAAGCATTAAGAACCAAAATTAGAGCCAAATACTTAAAGGCTGTGAAACTGCTAACAGAATGTAAATGCATTTGTCTGGTAGAATTCTGGTTTTAAAATATTCCACAGTGAAGAGATTTTCTTTTGATTTTGAGACAGCCAAACACAACTACTTTTTGAAATTATTAAATTTTTTAAAAGGTAAGAATTCTGTTTGGTTTGGGTTAAAAAGCAGAAAGACAGAGTGCCTTCAACCATTTTAAAAGCTGAACAACATCCAGACTAAGAAAAAAAATTATCTCCACACTTGCTTCATCTGGAGAAGCAGAGAAAAAGACAGCAGACAGAACAGGTGGTAGTGGATCTTTCTATGGTTTGTGAGAGTGTTTCTGAGAACATAAGTAATATAACAAAAAAAAAAAAAAGTCTTTATGAAATATGTTAAGTAGAAAATTATTTGTCTTAAGTAACAAGGGAACCCAACAAACTCTTAGGAACAATTAGTCACAGTCCTTCGATCAAGGCACAGAAGCAGAGGGGAGCAGAAGTATTTTGCATTTACGATACTTTAGTGTATCTGCCTACCCAAATGTCAAACAACAAACATGGTGAGTTTAATTGTGAAATTATGTTCTGTATTGACCTTGGCTCCATATTAAGTCACAGATACAAAGAAAAAATGTCTACATAGAGAAAACCTAATAAAGGGAGAACAGTGAGTGATATTTCTGTACCCAGAAAGACAGTACTCAACTGGTGTGATGGGTATTGAGAAAAAACCCAACTGATTTGGGAGGCTGGTGAGTGATCAGTAACTGAATGGGGTTCTCTAACCACTTCCTGAGGTGGACCAGGAACATTCCCTGGAAAAGCAGATTGCAGCTCTTAATGAGAAAATATTATCAGATGTTTTGTGAAAAGAGAAGAGACCAAAACCAAAACCTGAGGGTATGAAAGATGAGGAGGATCCTGTGCTTTTTAGGAGAAAGTGGTACCTCCAAGAGGTTAAGATGTGAGGCTGGCTCTTACATCCTGGTGTTTCACGTTCAGTCTGTGTTTGGATTTCTCTGCTGCTGGCCATTCAGAAGTTTCCCTTTTTGGAAGCATCTCCACAAAGTTGCCTCCTTAGCCCCACAGAGCTCATGGAGGATTAAAGCCACTGAAGAGTGCGTGGAAGTGTGTGGCATTCTCCACAGGATGCATAGAAACCGCGCAGGAGGTTTGGAGAGGCTTCAGCTCTGGTTTGGGATCTCAACCACTGGACTCAGGGCAGGCATTTTTAGCACTAAGTTCTGAAGAAATCAATCTGTTTCAAAGTGACAAGGCCAGTGAAAGAGCCTCTGATGTTTTCTGGACAGCTGATAGATCACATCAAGGATGGACATGCAGGGAGCAAGGCCCTCCTAAGAAAAAAACCAACATCCTTCTGGAAAAGCCCACCTTGAGCAGGTTTGGCTGTGCTGGGAACATCTTTGCCATGAGAGTCTGGCAGATTAATTCAGCAGAGAAGACCAGAGCGGTGCAGGACTGCAGGCGTGGCTCAGCAGATGGCAGGAGTCAGCTGAGGGTTGTGAGAACATCTGACCTTTCAGATCAAATGTGGAGGAGGAGGTTACTGTAGCTTCAGGACAGATTTTCCTCTCTCACTTGCCTGTCAGTCCTTTGAAGGAGAGACCTGCTGCTTTTTGAATACTTGGAGCCTGCATGCAGGGTGGAGAATTCAGTAAGTAAATAATAGGAGCCATAATTCAGTGCACTGAAGCTGAGGAGCTGTGAAAGACATGATCTGTTTTCTTGTGACCTCCACCTCTCGCTGTGACTCTGGGACATGTTATTGTGTTTTATTTTTGCCAGTGGCCAAGTCAAACAAATAGCTCTGGAACTGGTTAGAACTCCACCCCCATGCCCAATTTTTCAGGTTAAGCATGAAACTTGTCTGTCTTACTGGGAATTTCTGAACATAAATAAACAGACACTTAGAGTAACTCGCCTTGATAAATGGGCAGTGTAGGTCGGGGCCTGCTGGATATGCAGGCGACTCAAAGATGAAGCAGAGCTGGGGAAGTAGGCAGGAATGGCTCTGCTTTTCTTGGCTTCTCAAATGGTTTTCAGGCTGAAATCAAATACTTGAGTGCATGAGGAAAGCTGGCTTCTGAAGTCATGATTTTGCACTGAACCTCACTGTAAGGATATCTCTTATAAAGCTACTTTTGATGTGGAAATTTGGCTCCAAACCACACTGAAGGCCATTATAAATAACCACTTCATCACAGGACACACAGAAGTTGGCTTCCTTGAACTCCTAGAAAGCAAGCCTAACCTTATTGAGCCATAACCTCAGCTAGTGTAAATCAGAGAAGCTCCATTGACTTCATTAGTTTATACTGATTTACACCAGCTGTGACTGCAGCCCACAATACAGCAAGATATGTCAGCTTTTAAATTTTGTCCCTGGGTGTTGAACAAAACTGTTTTTAAAACAAGACTGGCAATCCCAGATTTAGATCCTAATGAGACACAGTACTGTAATTGCTTCACGATGCTTATATGCTCCATTTTGTTTTCATTTTTGCGTTGCTTCTGTTTTTCTTATCTCCTGCCAAACAGAGGAAGAGTACCACATATGTTACATTCATAACAAAGATGTTTTGCTGCGTCGAGAACATGTCCTCCAGATGCAAAATGCCTTTGTGTTGTAGCTCAGCTTCTTCCTTTGCATAGGTACCTTGGTTATGTGCCAACATAAGAACACCCTTGAGGGCAGCCCTGTGTTTCCCTAGGGCCTGGAGCTCTGCAAGGGGCACCCAGAGGCTGTCCCAGGGGAACTTCAAAGATCTGATTCCCCCTTAGGGATTTCCAGTTCCTAAGTCGTCATTTCAGATGGGCAGGATGAATTGTGTCCAAGAACACCCTGGTAGGACTGCCCTGAGACCATCAATACGTCCCCTCTGTCACAGTCCTGCAGGGTGCTCAGGTAATTACCCAGACCGAGTAATCAGTTGGCACCTCTGTGGTGTGGAAGGCTGGGAGGTGCATACAGATGGATTATTCAGCCAAGGGGAAGACATTCACATAACTGGACTGACAGTGATTAATACTGGTTATTGTTTTATAACAGCAGCAGCTGTAAGTTCCAGTCAAGGTCAAGGCAGCGCCGTGACTGCAGAGATGCTTTCCTGCAGGCAGCAGTCTCTGCTGAACAGAGTCAGAAGGGTAAATTGACAGGCAGAGGAAGAGAAAGTCTCCCTCTAAAATGGGGGCAGAAACAAACTGATTCCCCCAGCTAAGTCCTTTAACTTTCCCTTCCCTTAACCTTTTCCCTTAACCTTAATTCGCTGTTCTCCCTAAGGCAGGTAACTCTGGGGTGGACAACACACACCACAAATACCCAACAACCACGGGGAAGATCCACAGGTGACCAGAGCAGAGGTAGAGCTGGGGCACAGCAGAGCCTTTAGCCTGTGTATTTTTCCTTGCAGAAGGTGAAGCTCCTTATACAACTGAGACTCTGCCACTTTGCCAAGTAAAATCTCATTGTGGTGGCTTTGCAGTATGGGAATGGAACACCTCTTATTTCTCCCTGGTTTTCTAAAATTCAATAGCATAACATGATTTCAGTTCACTTTTCCCCAAGCACTTTTAGTAGTATGCTAACCCCTTTAATTCCGTGCACTGTGTTTAATTAGGTTTTCCTTTTAGGAGAACTGAAAGTATTGGATTTTAAACACTTATTTTTCATTAAAAAGGTTCCTGCAGAGCAGGTATTCACCACTAGGTTTATTTCATGTGAGATGAGTCTAATTATCAAGAACAGTCACAAAGACTTCAAAGGAAGGCATGAAGATCCTACAATTAGGTGACATGGCATAAACTGAGTTGTTACACAAATTCAGGATGTGTATTGTACACATGTCTACTTGGTATGGTCAGCAAATTGGTTCAGCATGTTCTGTTACTGGACCCAGAAACCTAGCATGGGTGTGAGATAAAAAGTCTTCCTAGCAGTTGAGACCTGAATGCTGATCAGAGATGGGAATTCAAACAGCCGGATCATCTCCCTTATCTAATTTTCCTCCCTCTGGGTCTGTACACATATTCTATCAAAGAGAGAGGCTGAAGAGTGCAGGTGGGAGTCTCTATTATAATTTTAATACAAATTGTCACTGACTTAGAAGTTATACATCTGCAGCCTTCCCATCAGGTAGGGAATTTATGCCAAATTCAAAAATTGCTGAATTTGGCATAAATTCCTTTTGACAAGCTTATGTCTCTACCCAGGAACCTGGAAAAACTAAAGCAGCACCCTTAATACAAGAAACTCCACTGACAAGCCATTTGAAAGAGTTACAAACAGAGAAAAGTATATTAGGAAAAGGGAACTTGTGCTTTCCTGAGACTGTGACCAACAGAATATATCTGCAATTAAAGAGTAAGAGAGCTGGCACGAATCCACCTCATTTCCTTACGGCCTACTGGCGAGTTTGTTCCACAGCTCCTAATCCATGGCTGCAGGACAGGGGGTGGCAGCATCCATTTCTTGGTTGTGGCATTGCATCTCATTGCATCCTGCGTGTTTACTGCCGTGTCCACACCAGCCTGTGTCACACACAGCCTGTGCTGTGACGTCCTTGGGTTGGATCTCACAGGGAACCTGGAATGAGAAAGATGCGTGGGACTTCTGGGCAGGGTCTCTGTCCTTTGGAAACAGTTGGAAATGAGGTGCGGACAGGTGTGGGGCTTTTGGTGAGAAGGTAAGAGCTCATTTTCATTTTTCAAGAGCCCCCTACCCAGGATCAAGGCTGAAGGTTTGCCAGATGGGACAAGGGACCGGCATAGGTGGGACTTTGGTGGCCTTGTGGTGCTGCAGCAGCACTTGATATTAGTAGAGAAAGCACGGAGTCTTGTGGCAGCAGAACCCAGTCTCTGGTTCCCATACACCATCTACAGCCATGGTAATGAATCTAAAAGTTTCCCATACACCATCTACAGCCATGGTAAGGAATCTAAAAAGGAGACTGGCAAAGACCTTCAAGAGGCTCAGTTCTCCTTACCTTCCCAAGAGGCACCAAAGTTTTCACAGGTTTCACTAGAAATTTTGTAGTATCCCATAAATTTCACAGTATTTGAATTGGTGGGACTTGCAGCTGTCATGTGAGGTGCTTGATGGTTGCTTTTATCAGGAATTTGGAGGCCACAGGTGGAGGAAAGCAGCGAGTTCTGTGGCAAGGCTGCTGTGGTGATGGTTCTTAGTTTGGCAAGGCCCATGCAGTTACCTTCTAAATGCTGCTAGTATTTCCCAGACAAAGTTCCTTCAACTGTTACAGAGCTGGTGCCGAATCATCAAATCATGGAATGGCTTGGGTTGAAAGGGACCTTAAAGCTCATCAGGTTCAAACCCTCCTGCCGTGGGCAGGGGCACCTTCCACTAGACCAGGTTGCTCAGAGCTTCACTCAACCCATCTTTTGTGAACAGAAAGATAAACAGCTCCGCTGTATGACATGCACACTTTAATGTATAAATAACCCAAACATCTTATGATCTCTGTACTTCACGCTCCATGTTATTTATCCATAAACTATACCTTGAACAGATTCAGTGTCCCAGCTTTTGCTTTTTGTGTGCTCCCTGCTAACCTGGAAGACTGTCACAGCTGTATAGCAGGCCTGAGAGACGTCTGATAGTTCCAGCTCCAGCTTATGTTCTGGTTATTTAGTGGTGCCAGAGACATTGGGAAGACCTTCTGGCATCATTGACAGTCCTGGTGTTAGTCTAGGGATAGTCACTTGCAAGTGGTTATGTGTAGGTTTGTAACTGCTGCATAACAGACTACAAAACCACACCCGCCCAAAATAATTCGCTGGCATGCTAATGAGCATCAACCCAGACAGTTCAACCATCTGCGTGCTCTGCTTTTTATCAGTTTCAAGTGTCTTCGGTTTGGGTGTACGTGTCCCCTCTGCAAGCATAAAACCATACTTTTGATCTATGGCAGAAAGGCCCTTTTACCATAAAGATAAAAAGATTAAAAAAATTATTCCTTTTGATTCTCAATCCTTTTTCCATTATTGCTCTGACATGGATGGGACCATATTGTCAAGTTATTATAGAGGATGTAGAGTGCATCCAAAGGAAAAGGAACTGTAGAGCACATCCAGCCCCCGTGCTCATTTATTAATTTGTGTTGCTGTTTACTGATGTGTTTGGAAATCTTCAGTACTATGTGATGAGCAAAGATGTTGGCTGCAACGTAAAGTGTGTCTCAGCCAACACCGTGGCTGCTGCCATGATTTCCAGAGCTGTGGCTGCAGCACATCATTCCATTCTGACTGAATCTGTGCACTGGATATTTACCTTGGAGGATTTTTGTTGCCTCTGAGAAGCTTTTTGGTTATTAACATGGGAAAAGTAATATGTCTATTACTATGAATACTAATATATGAGAATGCAGGAGAGAGCATCCTGAGCTAGCCTTTTTCAGTCTCACCTTCCCACTCTCATTAGAAAATGGCTATGGAGAAATTCCTTGAAGTTTCTCTTTCCTTTTCTACTTGGAATTAGCATAGACTCTATTCCCACTGCCTCACTGGCTGTGACGTGTACTTTTCCACCCCCTTGTTTTTGTTTGTAGTGCTGGCCACAGTTAGTCCATCCTGCGGTCCCACGTCATCATGGTAAATGCCAGAACAGCTCATCCCAATATTTGAGTCAATTAATTACTGTTCACTTGCGCTGTCACATAGACACTTCCATTGCCCCAACAAGATGCTTTTAAGCAGCACAATAGTATGTAAACAGCTGATAAGCTGATAAAAACAGGATCATCACTCTAGTAAGAATGTTGGATTTTTGGGTGTAGTGCAAAAAAACAGACTGTAACCTTAGGGGATGTTTATTGTCAAAAGCAGAAATTCCTAGTAAAAAGTTTTCTATTTTTGAATTTAAATTTTCCAAATCAAGTGATCCTAAGTCCATTCCAGTACATGATTTAGGTCTGTAAAACAAAACTTTGCACATGTGTCTGGCTAAGGGACTGGCTTTTGATCTTATGTGTAATGTGTAATTGATCTTATGTGTAATGTGCACACCCCAAGCAGAGAAGCCGTGCTTAGGTGTGTATTCAACATCTGTCTTCTAATTTTTCCTTCCCACAACTTCTCACAACTTTTTGGAGTTCACTTATGTCCATAGCTGAGTGGTTTTGAAGAATAAAGCACTGGTATTAGCTAAAGGCTGCCTGAGGTCATCACGGAACCTGATGGTGAAGCTGGGTCTGATTTCCCAGAGGTGAAACCTTTTTTCCTGTAGGTAGAAGCCATGCAGGACTCAACACCTCTGCAGCCTTTGCCAGTGCAAATATTGCAAGAAGTGTACACAGCTGATTAGTAAAAAGATGGAGAGAGTACTTGGTCTTAGTTTGGAGGTGCAAGTGAGATGATTTTGAGGCACTTTCATCTCAAGAAAGGACATACAGGTTGCTGTGGCTAAAAGTTGAAGGGATTAAAAACAAAGCATGGGGGCTTTTTTTCTTGGCAACAAGGATTATGAGTGTTGGAATGTTCTCAAGGGATGTGGTAAATTGTCCTTTGTAGTTTTTAAATGAAATATAATTTTTTTTAATTGAGAAGATATGCTCTATTTTGGCCAAAATGTATTGGAGACTTGTTGATTGAGACGTTCTGGCTTTTTCATGGTCAAAATCAAATGGGATGATTGAAACATCTTTAAAGCTTTCTATCACCTTCCTTTAAGAAGGTGATGTTTTTGGTGGTAATTTTTTTATTTATGGCTGAATCTATGAGAAGCAGACAAGACAGGATAGTTTGCATGACTGATTTGTGCAACCCAAGCTACAAAAAGGTGTTCCAGTTCCCTGATCCCGAATGGTGCTGAGCCTCTTTATCAGGACTTCCCTATGGCTATGGGCATTTAGGATTTTTAATCCTCTGAAATCCAGTGTTCATACCTCGCTGAACTAGACTCATTAAATCTCTGCACTGTCACCTTGTTTCTCTGACATCTCTGCTTTTGACTTTGCTGGTGTAGCTACATCAGATGTCTCACTGTTTTGCTGACCCACAGTAGGTTTGAGAGCATAATTCCAGGCTTTGTGAGAGTGGAACATTTCTAAAGCAGCAGCCTCTCACTAATCTGCAGAGAGAAAACACGTATGACAGGCAGTGGGGATTCCATTTTTCAGGATCCAGGGTTTAAGACAGGCTTAAAGGAGTCTTATTAAAAGTGTTTTCCAGTGCATGTGGCTCCTTCTGACAGCACCCAGGTGGTTAAGAAACCAGCATTAAGAATAAAAGCCATTTCTCTTTTCTACACAACAAATGGTTCAAGTGTCTGCTATTCGATTCAGAAAGGAAACCTGCAGCAGTCATGTCCCCTGAAATAAACCAACCAACATTTTGAGCTGCCAACACTTCTGTCTATTACGTCAAGGCATCGCAAAGTTTAAAGCATAGCAAAGTAATATATATATATATTTTTTTTTTCTTTCAGTAATCCCAGGGTAAATATTAGGTAGACAGCATTTCTGCTTTGTGCATTAAAAGCCCGACTGAATTTGAAAAGCCTGCAAGTGCACTTTGGGGATTTTGGAAAGTGTCGTTTGACCATGAGCTAAGACCAGAAGCTGCCATTTTGCAGATGGGGCAGGAGGGAAAGGCGTTTGGCTTCATTCATAACTTCACAGCTACTGCAAATATCAGCTGATGAATATTTATGTTATGACTGGCAGAGGCCCGAAAGGCAAACGGGGGAGGAGCAGAGGGGGAAGCTTAAGTTAGGAAAATGGTTGTCTGATCTCTGTGGGATTTCTTTACCAACACTTTCCATGCTTGAACAGTAGCTGCTGAATGAAATCATTATGTACTGAGCCCCTGTGCAGGAAAACAAGGTTTGTCAAGACCCTGTTCGTTAGCACCTCGTACTTTGTTTGAACCTTGGACATTTGCTGGGCCCTGTAAAGGGAAGGTTTTTTTCTTTTCAAATACTCCATAGGGTAGACCAGTTTTCTTTTGTTTAGTCATGGTTTAATTAGTATTGTACTTGAATTTTAAAGAAGCAAAAGAGGTGTCATTCCTCACTATATAACATAATTTCAATTTCTTCATATTTGTATTATCTCAAATCAACCACTGAGAGGGGAAAAATCCCAACCTCTTCCTTTTGCCTTCACCAGGCTGTAAATTAACAGCAAGGAACAACTTTCAATAAAGCTCACCAACATGACTTCACCGTTGGGATGGATCAAGCCCAGGAAGGAAACCGGCTGGAAAAAGGAACCACTGGAAGGCAGCAAGGGCTTAGTAAAGGGATGGTGGCTGCGGGTGGGCGGGCTGAGCCCCTCCACGGGACCACAGGGTCAGAGGTTTAGGGCTTCATGAAATGCAAACATAAAGAAATATGGGCAGGCAGCTTGAGTTAGATATACAGAAAAAATAAAACTGCCCACAACCAGTTGGTCACCTCAGAAAATCCTTCCCCAGGGCCTCTGCAGATTCACCACCCTCTGCTTCAGAGGAATAGGGAAAAACCTGGATTTTGACTATTGTACTTCTTCAGAAAAAAATCCCTAAACTTGGCACTAATATGCCCGCTTTTTCTCTGGGTGCTGGCGTTTCTTATACTACTTATTTAGAGACACCTCAATGCCTTTATAGGAAGGAAAATTTTCAGGAAAAGCCCACGTGTAAGAACCCACGCAAAACCCCCTCTCAATTTCCTTCTCTTCCTTTTTACCTCATTGGGAGATCCCTGTGTGTCGCATCTAGAGGAACCAGCAGATGGTGCTGCAATACAGCAAGTATTTCTTTCCCTGGAAAGGGAAAACCTGGCATAGATCTGTTCGGGGCTGCCTCTAGCCACTTCCAGCCCCTGAGGTAAACCGCTTCCCGCCTTCCCCCCACGGCAGCCCAGTGCAATGGCAAACGCAGCCGGTGCAGCTCCACTATCTCCCGAGGGTGGGCGAATGTCCTCATCGTTATTGCCAAATATCCGAAGAAGTTTCTGGTGGGGAAGGGTCTTTGGGACTGAGGGGAAGATGTCAGGGGAGGGTTGTGGCACGGCAGCCATGAGGTCCCGGCGCTTTGCCCTCACGGTGAGGGTTTTGGCGGGCTCCCCTCAGGGAGGGCAGCCATGTTTGACTCCATCCTCGCCACTTTCGTCGGTGCTGGGTTCGTGCCTGCGGCTTGGAATGGAGGTGCTTGGGGCGTAACGAAAAGCCAGTTTTGCCCTCAATTTTTTTTTTTTTTTAAATCTCAGCTTCTCAAGAAATAATGGTGAGTTTGTGTCCAGCCGTGCTGCCAGCCTAGCAGGAATCTTGGGGTGTTTCCCCTCTCAGGGTGCTGAGGGCCACCCAATTGCTGCCTCCACCACCTGCGTCTAGCCTCTGTGGTGAAAATATTGAGGAAAACCCTCCCAAAAAAAGGACGGGAGAGAGCCACGGGGAATTTGGACTGAGGTGCAGAAATACTTGCAAGGACAGTGAGCAAACAGGGCATACTCGTGTGTAGGAGCTCTGCAAAACATGCCAGGGTGAACAAAGACCGATGTGATGCCTTATTTTAATAGAAAGAGTTATGTGGAAAACAAGCAACTTCTTGAAACATTTAGTGTTTATTTGTGCGATTGTCCCACCAGCTCCTGTAAATCCATGACGTGCTGTGAGGAGAAGGGGTCAAGGAGCTGCTCACCAGCAAGCAGCAGGGAGGGAAGGCACAAATAGGGAGGCACAGATTAGGGAAGCATATAGGACAACCCTGTGCAGCTGTTTTTGTTATACCACTGAGCTGTAAAGTTGAAAAATGATTTAAAAAGCAAGGGATGTGCTGGGAGTACTGGCGTATCCCACTTATGGGCACTTGGGGCATTCTGTGTAAATTGAACTTCCCCCCCCCCGTTTTTTTGGATGGCTTAATATTGCAGAAGGGGAAGGGAAGAGCAGCAACACACTTTACCTGATCCCTCTGGCACCAAACTGCACCAGAGTGAGCTGAGGACAGAAGCAGAGCCTGGCTGTTCCCATCTTTTCGTTGCTGTAATCCAAAATGTGGAGGTTATTTCAGTGTGGAGGCTGCATGTGAGAAGGCCCTCAGGTGTTTTTTTAATTAAAAAAATGAATAACCAGGTGGGATGAGAAGGATAACCTGTGCATGATTTGCTGGACAGCAGGGGAGCAAGTGAAGGGGCCTTGCTGGAGATGGAGTGATTTGCATCCAGGGAATGTGGGGCTGTACCCAGAGGTTTGCACACTGATGCTCCACACACTGCAGTTGCAGCTCCCAGGACTGAGACCGCTGACATTCTTTTCACAAGTAAATGGTAAAAGTTTCTTTTTACTGCAGGTTTATTTGATCATTGTGAGTCGTGTGTGTGTGTGTAAGCTTCTGGTTGGGTTTTTTATCTGCTCGGTAGCTTTTTGGGAAGGTGACCCATTTGTTTCTAATCAAAAGCACCTAGGAAAACCTGCTCCATAAGAGAGGTTATTCATCTTTGCAAGGAGAAAGGGATGGAAAGACAATTACAGTGTCTTGTGACTAATACAATATGTGACTCAAAACATTAGGCAAGAGTGCTGCTGACGTGATAGTCTCATCCCCTCAACTTGAATTCAGTCTGAGGCATCAGGCTGAAACATGAAGTAGTTCCCCTGAGGCCAGGTTGCCCTGGCTTTGCATTCGAAGCCACTGAAGTTAGTCCATAACCTAGGGAAAATGGATCTGTTTAAGTGGCTCATTCCTATTACAAACATAAAATTGGGAGATTTCTGCTGTAGTCTTTATGTTTTAGTTTAGCAGGTAGAAGGTGGATTTCATAAGTAGCCTCATGGAGTCATGGTTTGCAGCCCTACTGGAGGCTCCTGCTGTGGCTCAGGCAAAACCTACCAAGTAATCTCACCTTTTCCTCCTTGCCAAACTATTGGTTTTGATGTATGGTATAGATTTTGATTTAATCTCTGTGTAGGAATGGATGCTGGTGTTCCTTTTGCAGGATAAGGTGGGTGTGAGGTGATTTTTTGTCCTTTTATGGTGTGCCTGTCCATATCTCTACTCCAAACAGTTTGAGGAGGTGGAAATCAGAGTGTGAAAGGATGGGTCCTTGCAGGGGCCCCTCATTTGCAGGGTCTGCAGAGTCATAAAATGATTGAGTTGAGAAGGACCTTAAAGACCTTCTCCCCAGCCTCTTCCAGCCCTCTTGCCATGGGCAATGATACCTTCCAGTAGATCAGGTTATTCAGGATCAATCCAGCCTGGCCTTGAGCACTTCAAGAAGGTGACCTTTGTGCAATAAAACAAATAATTTGTTTAACTTATCACATTTGTATTTCAGAATATAGCTGAGTGACAATAAAAATAATTATTCTAAGGGAAAATTGGAAAGTTACGGGGAAATTCAGTAAGTGTCCCAGAGGAGTTAAGTTTATTTTCAGTGAAGCATTAGTAGCAATTTTACTGGCCATATGAGCTGAGGTGATTTTTCATTTGTAACTGTGTTCTCTCATGTGCAGTGATGCACCCATCTGGATGATGCTCTTGATACTCTGTATAATCTGGGTGAAGCTCTTAATACTCTGTATACGAAGAAGCACAGCTGTTGGAGATACTTCCAATACTTAAGGTTTTTCAAAATTACACGTTGCAAACATTAGTTTGAAAGACACAATAAATTTCAGGTTTAAAAAGGACACTAATTACAGAAACATCTTTCCTTCTCTTCCCAAGCTTACCTCTTCCTCCCCTCGTACTTTGCATTTATGGTTTTGGCACTTCAGCTCAAGCATGGAGCTGTTTCATATCTTCAGGTGGAAGATCCTGAAGGATGCGAAGCTTTACGTAGGTAAACATTGATTTTGTGGGGGAAACCATGTGGCAGCATTTTGGAGAAAGTGCCTTTGAAGGGTGGGGGCTGGATCATCCTGCCTGTGGAAGAGCTGCCAAGGGGCTGAGCTCCTCAGCGTGGGGTTAAAGGGGTTGTGGTCTGACTGAGGACAAACCAAAGGTGAGTGAGCCCACCCGTGAGCTGATGTTCTCTGGAGAAGAGTGGGCTTCCACCAGCCCCCAAAATGGGACTCTTTTCACACTTGTTTTGGAGCCAGTCACAGGATGTAGCGTCATATTTGTGGGACTCTTGTAGCATTGTACTGCACTGGACGATGTTTTTTTAGTGAAGAATCATTTCCCAAAATACAGTCGTGCCATGTTTTGCAACAGGGTGGCAAATACTGCTTTGTTTGTCAACTATGGGGTGTACTGTGGATGGCGAGTGATTCATTGCCCAGCCGGTGAGAATCAAATTTGTGAGGGGTGTCTGTAGTTTAGCTTTAAAAAAAACCTGTATTTTATGTTCAAGAGTCTTGTGAGAATTCTAATAATTTGGATGAACTTTCAGAAGTAGTTAAGGTAAGTGGTAGATTAGGCTTCTAACAGCTTGCTAGGTTTGGCCATAGTTTTGTGCAGTCAAAGTAAAAGAAAAAATAAATCGTTGCCATGATTTTGTTTCTGATTTCAAGGAAACTTAATTTTAAACCTTGCTTTGGGATGTGACATTCACAGTTGTTACCCCTGAAACTGGACAAAAGCAAAGCAGATGAATTTCAGTTTTCTTCTGGAAGTCTGTGAACTTTAGGAGATAACAGTATACCCTCCCATCCAGGAAAGTCTTGTGTGGTTTGAGGTTTTATTATAGACTTTTTCTACATCTGTACTCGGGGTAGATTCATGTTTAAGTGGAAGCCCAGCAAGGCCACAGCCAGGTATTAGGATGTGGCATGGGTGACTCAGTAGGTGGTACACTTCCTTCTCCATCAACATTGAATAAGTGTCCTTTGTGGTAATGGATGGGTCAGCTCCTGGCTGACATGGAGAAAAACAAAGTCACTGCTAAGGGCTTTGGTGCTTATACAGGAAGGTCTCCTGTCCTCTGAGAAGCACAGATGTTGTCCAGGCTGTTCGGTTGTGACGTGGCTGGGCTTTGTGGGTCTGGGAAGTGAGAACTGGAATGATTTGTGCCATCCACAATTCCAAGTTTTCTGGTACTCCAGTGCTTGGACCCTGTATGAGGGCACAGGAGAGGCGCCTTTAACTCTCAGAGGTCTCCTAGCAGCAAGCCTCCAGAGACAGGGATAAAATGATATATCCTATACTTTTGAATATCTCTGAAACCTGCCAGGGCTCACAAATGACCAAAGCATGCATGAGTTCTGTTCTGCTTTAAAAACGAAAAAAAAAGAAGTAAGAATCACATCTTGGAGCAGTAAAAATGTTTTTTCACCTTAAAGGTTGTTATTTCAAAAGATATTTTCATAGTGACTGAAAAAGAAACTGGAAATCCCATATTATTTCTCCTTCCCTCCCTCAGCCAGGCCGTTTCTGTGCCCAGAATTTTATCTGGTGTGAGGAAAAGGCTCCCTGGATAGAGTGAGAGATGCTTGAAGGCAGCATTTAGGTGCTGTTTGCCACCTGGCACGAGTGTAGCTGGCTGGCTGCTGAGATGGCATATCCACTGCAGATGGCACTGTTAGGGGCTTTCTTTTCCAAACCCTGCTTTAAGGAACAGAGGGGGAAAATATTAGAGAATTTAGTTTTAAAATGGAGAGAATGGTGCTTCTGAAATAAGCACATCAGATACAGAAAAGTGCAGAGATATCTCACTGCTCTGTGCGTGTTCCCACAAACAGTAAGATAAAGAATTGGTTCTCTTTGGCTACAACTGGGCATTAAACGTAGAATTAAACAGCAAAATCTGTAGTCCTGACAAAATGAAAATTATTTTCTGAGTTTAGTTCACATTTTAAATCTGTTTTTTTGTAGCCACAGAAACAAAAACCCCATTATCATAGTCTTTGATTGTGCAGCAGTGTTTTACAGCAAATGCCACTTTCTGTATCTCCAGAGTTCCAGTGTTTGTAGGCTCTTGGTCATGTAAAAAAGATTGCACTGCTTTTCTGTGTAAGGGTTTGAGCATCATTGGCTGCCATGATTACAGAAGGTAGATCCCTTTCTTCCTGTGGAAATGGCATCTACATTATTTTTTTTAACTACATGACCTTGTTATATGGGATTACCTAGTATAATGTTACTTTCAGTAAAAGGTATTGTGTCTTCCTGAATGCTTCTGCGGCCTCACTGTTGTTTCAATAGAGATCTAGGTGTTCTAAATGTTTGTGTTACCAAAGGGATTTGGATCCTTAACCTTTGTAGGGACCTTTGAGAACCCCATTACCCCATTAAATGCCTACCTGTGCTTAAACAATTTTGAGAAGGTGATCCTTAATCACCTGAGCACCTAATCATCCTGAGCACTTCGTTTGCACTTTTTCTGTAGAAAAATCCTTCTGACAGAGGGTAATACTGACTCAGGAATTGGTGGTGGTGCTGATACTTGTGTCAGTGTGTTCACAGCTGGATGCGACTCCAAGGACAAAATAACCAGAGGCATCTGCTGGTGAACGGCTCCATTCAGGACAGATCAGAGGAAAGGAGCACGTGTGTGTTCACTGGTGATGGTAGTGGCTGGAGTAACGTTTCCACTAGAATGTAACTGTCTGTACTGCCTGCGTTGTAGAAAGAGAGGGTAGGAAAAATACCTTAAGTTATATCCTGGTTAGTCATGCACAAAGGAACAAATGAGGGAAATTTTCACTCGGCTATAATGCTTACTCATGGTGGGTGTTACAGCTTCTTAACTAGGGCTCAGCTGGGGATTAGTGCTCCAGAGAGGGAATGACTACAGCAGGAAACAGTGGCCTGGTTAGTCCTGGGCCTCCAGGCAACTTGTACCTGGTGCTGATACTGAAAACATTTTATTTTTCTGAGAAACTTCTGGTGTTTGAAAAGCTGAAAATCTTTTTGGTATATTTTAGCCTTTCTGATGAAAAGTTGCAGTTTTCTGTGGAAAGCAGAGCCTCGCTTTGGAGGGGACTGTACTGAGGGATGTGAAGGTTGCTTTAAATGGAAAAATTTCCTACCAGCTCCACACTTTCAAAAGCAACTGTGTTTCAATGAGCTTCCCAAGTGACAGTGAAGATACTTCAGTAATCCTGGTGCAGGCAGAGCACCCTGGGATTGGCACGTAGCTGTGTTCATTGGAAGCTGTGCAAATTCAAATTATTTTTTAGACAAGCAATTTTCATTCCAGGACTCCTTGTGCTGTGCAGGACCAGCCACAGAACACCTTGTTTTCAATCATAAATTTACTGTTGTCTATAATAACTCTTGTAATGTGAGACCTTGTATTGAGCTGTGTGATCTAACAGCTGTGATTGCCGAAGACCTGCAGTAAAAAAAGCTCTGGTTGTTTTTGCAAAGAATGAAACTGGTTCGTAGCCAAGTTATATGAGTTTCTACATGATTTGAAGGTAGTTTGTGGGCTTTTACTCTGATTCAAATTTAAATGGTTCCCAAATTTCCAGCAGAATTATTTTTCACATTTGAATACTGGCAAAGACAGAACTCTTCAGAGCTTACAGGAGATCTGTAGTTTGAGTGGCAGCTGCAACTCCCTTCGGCAGAGAAGGAGGAAGGTGGATGTGAAAGGAAGTGGCTAGGACAGCAGCAAGCAGAACATGGCAAGAGGATCTTTTCTTGGCTTGGTCTGGCTGTCTGGGGAAGTCTTGGAGTGCAAATGATGAAAGATGTGAAGATCTTCAAAGATTGGGATCTGCAAGAAAAAGGTTGAAAGGTGATGGACAGTGAAGGACACAGTCCATGAGGGAAGCCCAGCTGTCCTAATCATGGTTGTTTTCTCTGATGCTCTCTCTTTGCCATCACTCAGAGCAGATGTGCCTCTTTCTCCTGGCCTACTCCCTTTTTCCCTGAGACTGCGAGGGGCACAGCTGAAGTGCTCTTCCGGCTCTCATTCAGGCTGTGCTGTCTGTGCTGGGCTCCCATCCCAGCCTTGGGTAATGACAAAGAGCCTCGTGCCAATCACAGTTGTACCACCACCTACCCAGAGAGCAGAGCTCAAATGAATGCCTGCACTGACCCCAAGGGATCTCACAGGGAAGCTGCAAGCGTGGTGCCCTGGTGCACTGGTGAACCTGGGTTTACTCTTAAATTTGCCGGTGCTGCTGGAGCTTAGTGTTGAGGTAGTGCCCACCTTACAGCGAGTTTGTCCAGTGGAGATGAGGAGCACTGGGAGGAGAGGGATGTGGGGTGAAGGAATGGGAGCCCATTGCTCACAGGCCGTGTGCAGGGCAGATTTTCATGTCTTCGTCTCACTCCTCTATTTGTGGCACTGGTGATTCCCATGACCTTGGGATTTTGCTGTGAAAGGAAAGTTTGAAAGCTTACCATCATTTATTTATAATTGTAAATAGTAATAAAAGCAGAGACAGTTTCTGGGCTCAGTACATTCCTCGCAGCAGGATTCCCCCTTGACACCAGTCTCTGTTCCAGGCTGCCCTCCATTCCCTTTCTGCGTTAAACTTTCCCTCCTCCAAACAATAACCCTGTGTTGCTTCCAGTAGCTCAGTTGTACCATGCTGTTGGTCCCACTGTCTCTCCTACCCCAACGCCTCCTGCACTGTTGCTGTGCTCTGATGAAAATTTTAAGCAAGGAGTCATCTAGAATATTTAAATCAATCTATAAATTAGGCTCAGAGAATTGACAGCCAAGTATGCAGTTTCTACGTTTCCAAACAGACTGTGTATTTTCTCAGAGGTTTTAAAGCAAGTTTTGTAGGCTGAGTATGGCAAAAATCAGTGTAATCAGAAAATGCTGACCTTTATGATAGAATAGGATATTGGCTTTAGTAATTGCAGTCCAGGTCAGGTGATCTAGATCTGGGAAGAAAATCAACTTAATTTGCCTCTCAATGTGATCTGATGTTTCTCAACATCTGATATCTAGGAATATATGTCATGTCAGAAAACCACGAAGTTAGGATCAGAAAAATAGCATGGCGGTTTTAAAATAAAAAAATCACTTTTTTTTTTCTTTTTTTTTTCACTTGGACCAAAATCTTGAAATATTTTTAAAATAAAAAAGGTATTATTGTAAGTATATGGTAATATGGATCTAATGATTGCCTGGAATAAGGAATCAGATCTCAAATGTCTTGTGCCTGAGTTGTCATTAAAAAGCCTAGGCAGTACATGGGTTTGAGCTTTACTAATTCACACCAGAAAAGCATCTGGCCATTTAGTGGTTTGGGTGTTTTGACTCAGATTTATTAAGAAGGTGAAAGTTAAATAGTGATAAGGACTTGGGCAAGACATTGTGGAAGCCTCTTTTATCTCTCCCTGGTCCCCAGTTCTGTCAACGTGTGTTAGTCTGAGCCTTGTGGGAGTGACTGAAATGTCTCTGTGATATTAGTGTGGATTTAGGTAGGAGTGGATTCTTCTGAATTTGGGTAACTCATTTCTACCTCATAGAGAGAGAGCTGGGGTTCTTACATCATTGCCGTGAGGAGCCTGCTCAGTGAAAGCCTAAAGGTAACCAGAGCAGGTTTATGCAAAATGGAAAGAGGACTCTGCTCCTTGAAATGAATGTGTCTTGAGTTTTGTCAGCTTTGTTTTAAATATTTATTCTTTAACCTTTAACTTTAACCTTTAGTTCCCTTAACATTTATTGAAAACCACATTTTTTTTAAACATCAGGCAGCACAAAGAGGCTGCCTCTAGTAGATTTTGGCCTCAAGTCACCAAGTTGCCACTCATCAGCTGATGACACATGTTTTCATAAATGAGTGCTTACAATTAATATTAATGGGAACTGAATGTACAACTGCCCCAGTGAGATTTGGACTTATTGTCCAATTTATAATATTTTTTGTTTTGTTCATTTTACTGTGGAGACATCTGTTTGCCTTTATTCCAGTGGAAATTAAAGAGCTAACTTCGGTCAAAGTTTAAATTTGTTATTAGTGTTACATTATATTTTCAGAAATATAATCAAGTTCAAGTTCACTCAAGGAAATCAGCTCCTGATTTTAGCCAAGCTTTCTTCTTCTTTCACAACTTGTGTTGCATTTTAGTGGTCAGGATTAAAATTAACCACCTGCTCACCTGGATCCAAGATAACACTGCAAAGGCAGCACAGCCTCACACAGTCTGGTAACTGGCTGTGGGTACATACAGTTTCTGAGTTTCTGAGCCGTTCTTTTATTGCCCCTTAGTATCTGTCAGCAAGAGAAGTTCATGCTTATGTGCAGTATTCCAGTTTTAAGACCCCTCCCAGAGAATGGGGAAATGTTGGATTAGGTTGGTTTTAATCCCACTGAAAAGCTGTGCCATTTTTGAAATTGTTAGCATCTGGATATTTCTGAAATTGCCACTGGTGGAAAAAGAAGTTCTTTCCATGGCTGTGCAGAAAGAGTGATTTTGACAGAGGACTGGACCGAATTGTTTGAGTATTGTACATCCATGGCCTTCCAGAAGTTCCATTAAATTGCTTGTACATACAGATGAACTGAGCATCAAACCAACTTTGATGGAATAAGTACTGGGGTTTGAAATTGAGGAAGTCAGTCAGTTAATGGAGCCTGTGGACAGCAGAAGGGGAAGTCACTCCATGGAGTTGTGTAAACCCAGTTCTTGCTGTATATAACTCAAAATAAGACTTTGCAGCTTAATGTAACTCCTGAATTCTTACATCGTACATCTTCAGCCTTTCCTCCATAAAAGGGGCAGAAACTTCTGGTAGAACTGTTTGCTTTGAAATGAGTTATTCAGTACTGCATCCATGTAATCCAAAGCTTTTCCATCAACACCAGACTGAAAGTTTCCTGTTCTTTGGTTTTCTGTGGTCTACCTTCTTATTCACCATAACCTCTGGACTGCCAGGTCATACACTGCTTGTAAGTTCTGGCTTGTGTTTTATTATAATGGGAACTCCTAAACCCCTAATTTGGTTAGTAATTCCATTGGGAAAGACTGAAAAATTAGTTTGAAAGCAAAATGTTATCTACTAAAAAGCCTCTTTTACTAATATGTAAAAAATGTCCAGTTCCATCTAAAAACTGCTTTTTTTGTCTAAGGATATAACATCCTGGTGACATCAGAGACACTCTTACTATATTATTTTTGGCCCATTCACAATGCCTTTAACTCTCTGTCTTGTCTCAGCCAAAATTGTGTCAAAAGGGGTCAAAAAGGAGAATGTAGTAGCTGCACTAAGAAGGTCATTTTTGCTTAATATGTTGGGTGTGCTCCCTTAAACCCTGGGGCTTAGTATCTGAGGAACATTTGATTGGCTTGGATCAAGTACAAGTGCTTCTATACTGGAAACTACTCCTGATAGATTTTACAGGATGTTTCAAGTTACTAAAACACAAACCTCTGGATGAGGGCAAGTTAGAGGGAAGGAGGACCCTGCTGGGCTTGCCTCTGGAAGAAACAACAGACGCAGAACCACTCATTTGCTTTTAAGGAGGATGAGTGAGAGGGCGTTGGGACACTGACTAAGGCTGACAGCCCCTTGATGGCTGGGGAGATGGGAGTTACACACCATTTCCATTATGTTAATGGCAACTTAAAAACACAAATGTCAATCTCGGTAACCCTCTCTGCTCCACAGAGCAGCTACAAACAAACAACAGCCAGCAAAATCATGTGGAATACTGGCAGTGGCAATGAAAAAGTTCCTCTGACTCCTGCTGAGATTTCCTTGGGATGGGGAGTGATTGCTGAAGGGCAGATGTTTGAAACAGCATGACAGACAAGGGAGAAAGAATCTTTAGGTTTGTGAGAGAGGAAGGACAACTGTGTTTGTATACGTGATCAAAAACCACCAGAGATGGAGTGAGAAAAAGATGTGTGGACTAGGAGCCCTCTGAACTGTATTATCTCAATATGATTCTTTTTTTGAGGGGAAGACATCCCCAGAGGTTCTTCTCAGCTCTGGGAAGCTCTGGGAAGCTCTGGGGAGCTGAGAAGGCAGGAAACTTCTGCTGTGCACCTGAGAGTCTATGCTGCTTGCTGGAAAGCAGTGGGTGGCAAAGATCACCTTTCTGGTTTTAAATATGATCAACAACGTACTGAATAAGCCACTTGAGCCTTGTTCTATATCTACCTTTGATCAGTCCCTTGATCAAATCTACCTTTAGCTAATCTTCGAAAGTTTGATGTTCACTGGTGTATTTCTACTGAGTTTTATCCTTGGTCCTGACCTCTTTTGCTATAGTATTATCCCTATGTGTATGTTCAGCAATTATTTAATAGAACATTAGAATTCCTAATCATCAAAATTTGGTGGAATTTGAATTATTAGAAAAGGTGAAAAATTTATTTAATTTCACTAACTACCTACTAACTATTTGTGTGTTCGTCATCCTGGACTGCATTTAGATAAAATTTGAAATTAAATTACAATGCACAAAAAGACCACCAAAATGTTTTATTAGTTGTTTAACTTAATGTTCCTGTTTATAAAGAGAAAAAATATTTATCTGAAGATATTTTGCATGTAAAATTAGCCTGTTACATGCAGAAATAGAGAAAAACTTGTGCGAAACAGTCACCTTAGAGACTTGGAAAAAACCTTAACAACCACTCTCCCTAAAAACTCTGATATGATTTTTACTTCTTGCCTGGAAGCAGTAATGTCTGAGACCTTGACTGAATTAATTCAAGTTGGTTGCAAATCTTGCTCAAATCTCAGTTGAAAAATCAGGCCATAGTGAAATTAACAACATAAACAATGTCTTGAAGAATAAATGCCAAGAAAACAGGAAAAGTAGCCTAAATTTCTGTGTTTAACTTAAATCAGGAAGAAAGAAAAGGGGGACAATGTTCTTTTCACAGAGAAATGGACAGGAATCACCAAGTGTGAAATGAGTCAATGATGTCTTTCCACTGCTGTTTACTGGAAAGCTGTAAGTGCCTTTTCCCTGCCTACTTCACCAGGAGGAAGGAAAGGCTGAACTAAAAAAAAAAAAAAAAAGTTTTGACTTCTAGCTTTTCTAATAACTTTTTACATGCCTTTGATCAAGGGACTGATTTTGGTTTAGCCTTGTTTGTTCTCTTTTGTAAATGAGGATAGGAAGTCTCCTTTTGTTAGCGTCACGTATTGGATGTTTTTTGTCTAGCTCTTGTCATCATTAAAACCCTAAAAGACTGAAAAAAATTAATGATTTTGTCCAAGTTCATCTCCTCCTAGGGAGCAAAGAGAGATGAGCACCTACATCCCATCCCATTGATGTCATTTGAATGTGCCCAGCTCCTTTAACTGTACAAGGAGAGTGATGCCCTCAGTCAATGCCTTGTGCCTACACAGGGGACTGGAAGCGTGGACTCTCTGTACAACACCTTGCATGTTTGGGGACCAACTCTGATTTTATTTGTACTGGGAAATACGAACTGGAAGCAGTGATATGATGGGGGGGTAGAACACCCCATCTGAGTAGCTCCTAAAACTCCTACCCTCCAGGGATCAGTAAGACGGGAACACTTGCTGTATGGTACCCTGATCAGAAAATGAATTCAAATATTCACCAATATGATTTGCAGGCACTTGGAGAAGAGGTTAATAAAAAAGTATTTCTGGCAACAGACTTGTTCTGAAAACATTTTTTTAAGCCAGCTTTACTCTGCATCATTTTGCAGGTAATTTGCACCTCTGTGTGCATGAGCAGTGTGACATTTCCACTAAGCCCAGACCTATCTGCATTTCTGTGCAGAAATCCTATCAAAAACATGGTTTGGCACCAGTCACGCTGAGAGCGTGGGGTGGGTACCTGAGTGGAGTTCATACCTTGTAGTTTATTCAACTGGAGATGAATGGACCTGCTGTTTTCAGCAGACTGCTTTTCTACAGAGTTCAGTTGTCTCAGAGTAGCAGTGAAAGAGTAAAAAGGTTCAAGCCCTCAGCCTTCCTAAGAATTAGACCATAAAGTCACCACCAGCAGCTCGATGGGCCATAAATGCTGGGTCAAATGCTGTGGGCCTGCAGAACTCCAAACACCCTGTGCTCCATGGTGTGGGATTTCACCCAGCTCAGACAGTGTAGCTGCAATACTGAATCAGCTTTTGTTGTCCTGAGGATGTTTATGATTGTGAAAGTAGAAATCTTCAAAACAAAACAAAATACCCCAAAACCCAAGCTGGAATTTTCTTCTCTCTGTGTGCATATGTATTATTTCTGGCTACCATGTCATTTTTCCTCTGCAATTTGGCTTTGTTGAGTTGATAGTATCACTTTGGTCAAACCAACTACATTTCCAGACCTGGGCTGCACAGACCATTACTGAGGTGAATGGAGAGGTTTTGAACGAATAACCTCATTAAACTGCTACACTTTTTGCTCAGCAAGAAAATGTTCATTGTGTAGTGTCCCAGTTCTTTGGGCTCCTCAAACCAACTGGAATTTGCCCACCTTGTCATGAGGTGCTTTTTTTCTCTTGTCACATGTTCTGTGCTGTTTGCCACACGAGTTAGAGATGGTAATTTTAATTTGAAAACCCAAATGTAATAAATTCAGCAGATTAGTATTTGGCTGGGATTGAGGGCTGAGATTGTTCAATTGACTATTATGGAAAACACATCAGCCAACCTCATCCCTGACCAGAGAGCAGTGGTTCCATCCCCTTATAAACAAAGCCTTTGTTTTGTCTTCCTTGCTCTGTGATTCTGGTCTCTACTGTGCATTTGTTTCCAAAGCAAAACAAAGAATTAATAATCTTTGGCAGTTGAAATATTTCAGCTTGGATTTTCCTGTTACACAACTTACCTAGTAGCTGATCAAGCAGGAGATGACCTCACTGCTGAGGAACAGTACTTTTTCAGATGCCTTCAGCCCTGTCTGTTTCTAGTCCAGCTTTAACCAGGAGTCAACCACAAGGCAGAGTCTAAGGATCAGGGTGCTGGTGCTGCTGCCCCACATTCCATGCTGCAGAAGGACTCAAGCCTGTCCATTTGATATGGTTTGTGAAATGAACACACACATTATTCATATTCCCTGTGATGAAATGTAGAGGGTTATGGATAATCAATGTGTGCCATACAGCCCTTGACTGTTTTACCTGCATTCTGCCTATTGCTTCCCCCGGTTAGTTATAATATGTCTAGACTTCTATCATATTTAATGAAAATAATCATAATGGCAACAAAGATCTCTTTTTTCCTCCATATGTGCTCGAAAGTGACCCTGCCTTGGAGTGCCAACAACTTCCTGCAGTGCAGACAGTCCTGTTGTGTTGCAGGGTATATTCTAGGGACAGATTTGAACTAGGGACAGATTTGAGCTTTTAGGTGTAACTGTCATGAAACTGAATTTTCCAGTAAGTCATGTGACATCTCTTCGTTATTATTTTGGCCATTCTGTTCAGACGGGTTTTAAGTGTTTCATTTGTTATTCCTAGGCACTGAAAACAAGAGCCAAAGAAGCCTGGCAGAGGAAAGCAGGAGAAGAACATATAAAAGGATGTAAGGTACTGGACTGCTCTATTTTTTTGATTTTGGTCCTTTATCAGTGTAAACTACTTGATCTGTTAACCACTGAGCATGATGGGGTCTTCAAAAAAGCAAATTTAGAAAATAGATAGGCTACCTGATTAAGGACAGCACCAGTATTAGGCCTGAAAGACAAGCAGTGAATGATTCTTGTTTTTTGGATGAATATTTGTAGGATTAACACATAAAACTGAAAGTTGAACAAGAGAGAGGAATGAAAATCGAAAAAAATGACATTTCTTTACAGGTCCTCTGCCAACCATTTCATTTTTCGGATTTTTTGCATTTAGGTGCATTTAGTAACAATAATTTGATTTATTTTAGTATTTGAGGCCCTTGGCCAGGATTGGGGATTTGTTATGCATGCACATGTTGCACTCCTGCACTCCTGCACTCTGCTTATAGGACTTGCAAAGTGCAGGAATAGAAATAAAGAGTCACAGAGGTGCTGGTTGTTTCCATGGGGTGATGGAAAAGGCCAAGCAGGTCACTGGCGTAGCCAAGAGTAAAGCCCAAGTGTGCTGACTCCTGATCTTGTGTCCTGCTTACTAAACTTTGCCTCCTGTAGCAGGAAAATGGCAGCCAAAATGCTGCAATTGTCTGGGGTGGAAACAGGGCTGCGAAAGACACTGAGAAAAAAACATGTTCAGCTTTTTGTGAATCTGTAATTTTCTGGATTTGTCACTAGCAGTGACAAAACTGCCAATGCAGTTTCTGTCTGTTGAGTTCTGCACCTAACACATTTATTAGTGGGTCTTGACTTCTCACACTCCCTCTATTTCCACATTTCTCTCTGCATAGTGTCTGTACAGTCAGCTATTTTACTGGATTGTTTTATAACTTTCCAGTGATGAATAAATAGTATTAATCACGCAGTAGCAAGATAAAAAATCAGGCATCTTTAAGTGCTGAAGGGGTGTAAACTTGTAGCTTGGCAAACCATCTTTTAATGAAGAGTTGGACAAATGTTCTGTCCCTTCTCCTGAAGCCTTTACATGCTGGCACACAACACGTACAGTGGCTGCCATAATCTTTTATTAGGGCTGTTTTTCCATTTTTGTGAGGGAACAGGGCTGCGGGATCTGCAGCGCTCGTTGTGTTCCCTGTAGGAAATGGATAAAGCACACTGAGCACGCGGGAACAAAGCAAAGCCTGCCAGCCCCAAGGATGTATCTGATAAGTACTGCACAGGTAAGGATCAGCATGCACAGAGCATGACAGGAGAGCAGGGCTCAGAGTCATTCTCCTGAACAGTGAGTTGATTTAACCTCTACCATTTACCACTGAGACCTAGATTTATGTGTTTATAGTCATTTCTATGTCAATATGTCAGTGCTTAATGCAGATCAGTTCTCTCTAAAGAGGACAGGAATGATCAGATTTCCTCTTTACTGATGGGTGAACTGGAGCCACAGAAAAACTTCATGATTTGTTCACCTAGCCAGCCAAGATGGAATAAGGGATTCCCAATTCCCAGTTTGTTGTTCTAGTGATTGGTGGAGTCTGTTTCCATTCCCAAGCAGTAATGTCTATCCTAAACCCATTAAGAACACTCCTTCCTATTCCATATTCCAAACTAGAACAAACTGTACTGATCTGACCCCAGTTGTGAAACTATAAATTTAATTTACAAGGTCATTTATATGGGAGGAGAAGTAGTGTCAAAATACAAGAATCTATGCAAGTAGAAAACAGAAGAGGCATGGATAACATAACCCCTATAAAATGTCTCCACATGTGATTTGTGTGGAAACAGTTGCTCTGAGATCAGAAGGAAATCTGTTGCTTTTGGCAAAACCAGTAGTTGTACAGCTCAGGAGTTACTAGGGCCTCTGTGTGATACTTTCTGAGCTATGGACTTATCTTAAAGACTTCCTGTTTTGGAGCTCTCAGTCCTGCCAAGATGTTTGTCTTAGCATGATTCAGTTCTGTTATTAGAATGATATCAAGATTTACAATGAGCTGGTAAAAGATTAAAAGATAGAACAGCAGCAAGCATAAAGATGAACATAGTCTGGAATGGAAGGTAGAAGAGTCAAAAAGAAAATTTCAGACTGGATGTTGATTTAGCAGTATTTTAGGCACTCTGTGCTTTCTCTAAGTCCATCAGTCCAGCAAGCCTGTCCTCACTGGAACACTTGTCAGGTCTAAAAACCCTTTCCTTCCACTGCCAGCTCACTGTTGTGCAGCGTGGAGAGGAGATAGAAATAAGCAGATTAAACTGATTTGATTTAGACAATATTAACAATGCCTTTACTGAAGTTACTATTGGATATGGTCTCCAGAGCTCTTCTGTACTAGGTGCTGACACAGTTCCTTTGCACACAGGGGTGGTCTGTTCTTTGATAACTTCTCTAAGTGATGCTGATCAAAATAGGAAGCAACCACCTCTGGTTTAGGCTGTGGACACACTGGGCTCATTTTGAAGCCAATAAAGGCAGTTATAGCTGCATTACTGTGGAGCTGGGAAGAGACAGCTGAAAAATAAACTATTATTTGGCAAAAGGATCTGACCATGCAAGGTCTTCCAAAGGCATTAAAGGGTCTGACCATCAGTGGGAAACACTACAAGCTTCTTTGGAAAACCTGGGACCCTTATACGATAATGACCATGTCCTCTCAAGGCTCCAATCTACCTCATACTAAATAGCAACAAAAAGACATGAAGTCAATTTATCTTAAAATCACAAATCAATGCACTTGTGTAAAAATTCTGTCAAAGCAGAGTTGGTAACTCCCAAAGACAGGGCAGGTAGAAACCTGTCTTTCTTGGGCACTGTGAATACTCTCAATTTCAGTCAGTTTGATGCATCAGGGTATCACTCACGTGCTACCAAAATGTGGTATCATAAAATAGACCAGGAAAATAAGATTGAAAAGCAGAGAAGAAACAGGTATTTTACCAGCAGTGCTTGAGCTGTTGGGCAACACTTTCTCCACAGGTTCAGCTTTCTTTCCTTAGTAGCATCTCAAGGATATGGGTTCAGGAGTGGAGTTCTCATCTGAGGTATAGCCACACTCTAAAGAAAATACTAGCAAGCTTGGGAGAGAATGTAGATAGAATGAAACACCAAACTACTCAGAACTGCTGCTTTTCTAAGCTTTTCTAGCTAGGACATATGAGGATGGAAACCTTGGTTCCGATGAAATTAGTGGGAATTTTTCTTTTCTTTTCCAAGGGGCCAAGGTTTTACCCACAATTCAAGAGCAGACAAGTCTGAAAGAACGTAAAGTGCCTCTTGTTCAACTGTGTAGGCAATCACTGGACTATAATGGGTGATCTGGGCATAGTTCAGTATTTCTTCTCCAGCCACTGGAAAGGTGAGGGAGCTTTTGGAAAGTGGATTCTGACTTAAATGTCAGAACTAAAAAAAAAAGTGTGACTGGATAAATGAATGGAATGAGATGATGGATTAACTCATACATTTGCAGTTACTCACCTGGTCTCCTCCACAGTATAATGTCACCTTCTTCCTTTCAGTGGCAGGTTTTGTTGTCACTTGTAGTTAATATAGTAATTAAATAAACATAGATTTGGCATGAATTTTATGCTGGCCTCTCTCGCATTCATGGAGTAAGGAAAGAGGCACCTATCTGACCTGGCCCTATGACACATGGGACCAATCAGTCAAAGGGTTTGCTCTACAGAACAGTTGTTTAGATAGCAATTCACAAGATTTACAGAGGAGATAAATTATACTGGACTCCAAACCACACCATGTCCCTTGCTCGTCTTAAGGTTAAAAGGGGAAAAAAACATTTATGAATGGATAGAGGACAGGATGGGAGCTGAGCTCTCTCTCCCACTCCCTCACATACATACTTGTATGTATAGCTTGTTTATATATATATCTGTAGGAATTATAGCATTTACATATACAGGAAACAGAGACTGAATCAGCTGCTGATTTTGATAGAAGCATGGGCACTCTGAAAGGTGCTGATTTAACAGCTCTTGAACTCTGTAGAGGCTCTTCAGGAGATGTTGAAGCAGCTTTGGAAAAAAGCATTTAATTTCTGTTGGTTTTGGGAGAAGAGAGCTTCAGTGGCAGCAAACATCCTGTAGTAGAGTGGATTTTTTATTGTGCTTAAAAAAAAGAAAAAGAAAAATCTCTGTTTTGAGCTGTTATTAATTGTCACTGTGCAATTGAAAGGTCAAACCTGATGTTCTTACTCAAGCAAAATGCTTTGGAAAGCCAATGGAGTTTTGCCTGAGAAAATACTGGATAGAAGCATGCACAAATGTCAGCATTGGGACTGGAGTTGAACTGGATTCAGGCATTAGTTAAGAGAGTTCCAGAATAAGCTCTGAATGTTGAAAGAGTGCTATCTTTAAAGGGTACTTCTACATAAGAAATACGGTGTGATACCTTCAATTTATAAACTCTCAGGAAGGAGAAGAAAGTATCTGTCATTTATGGCTCTGTTCCCTTGGTCCTACGGGTGTGAGCTACCAAGGTGTCATTTAATAAGTCTAAGGTCAGGCTAAATGCTGCTCCTAAAAGTGCCAGCTGTCCCTCCTGGGCAGGTGACATCAGCGTGACTTGCAATCCAGGCCTGTTCAGAATGTCGTGGCATCCATTTCTTCATGAATGTGCATGAACCAGCAAGGGTATTCACAGTGCAACAACTATCTCTGGTGCAGCAACCAGGAACATGCTGAAGGAAGTGGGATTTCATTTGTTTAGCAGCTGCATAGGCAGCTCTACTGCTTGTCTCGTTCCAGCCTGAACTTACAGTCCCACCCCAAAGCTTATCTGTTCTGCTCTCTGATCTTTCCTGTAGCACTTACCCTGTAACATTCACAAGATCATTTTTTGTGTGACTTTTCAAGCACTGACTGAAACATTTCTTATTTCTGTGTCAAGTTCCTAGTTTGACCTTTGCAGATCTATTTAGAGTAACTAATCATGGGGCAGAAAAGGTAATAACTAATTTTTGTGAACAACTGAGACAATGCAGCATCCTAAATTAAATAATGAAATGTCAACAGTAAACTTCTCGTAAGTTATTTTGAGAGGGAAATGGAAAACAAGTTCACAAGTCCTTTCAAATAAATCTGAAAATATCTCAAGCTACTCACAAACAAAAGAAAAGAGATGGAGATTTCCCAAGAAATTTATCATACTGCTCAACCCTATTCCTGTCCAAGAGGTTGGGAAAATGAACACCCACTTCTTACTTTCGCAATTTTAATTTCCAAACAGGATGGAATACAAAGTTTTAAGTAGATTGTTGGTATTCCTGCATTGAGTGATGTCTCCTGAGAGTGGAATCAAATGTTTGCAAGTCTCATGGTACTCTGGTATTGATGAATGAGACCTTTCTACTGGTATTGCATCTGCTTAGTTATAGAATGGTGGATGGAGCTGAAGAATATTGAGGGGTTCTTAACTCTTAAAATAATAATAATGATAATATTAAAGGCTGGAAAGTCTGAACCAGATCTCAGCTATCCTTGTGGTAAAGCTTGACACAACCTCTGTACAGAGACTATTTCCATACCTTATTCAAATAGCAAGGTAAACTAGAGTAAATAAATAATACTACTTTGCATCAAAAGATGAAAACCATTCAGGCTGTTCACTTTGAGAAATGCCTTGTTCATTGTGTACAGTTTTGTCACAGTCAAAAGTTTGCTCTGCTCTGACAGATGAAGGTGTAACAGGAGCCAACAAACAGAAGGAGGAGGATCCGTTCAAACCAGGAGTGAGGCTGCATTTTGAACAATGAGCTTATTTAACCAGGTTGGAAAAAATTACCCAGGAAAATTCTGGATCTCCATCACTGGAAGTCTTTAAATCAAGAATGGATGTCTTTCAGATGACCATGCTTGTTGCTACAGCAGGAGTTATAGGCTTTGAAATTCCATGGCTTGTGTCATCCAGGAAGCCCGGGTAGATGATGGCATTTGGTCTCCGGTGGCCTTCCAGTCCCTGCAAAGCATTCAGCTGGATTGCTCCTTGCAGCATGTCTGGAAGTGGAAAAGTAACATTTCTCATAACTGGACAATAGATGACAAGTGGTTTCCACTGGAGTTACAGATCAGGTTTTTTTGAATTTTCCAGGCAATGCACTAATTTTTCAGGGAATAAGGAAGCTGCCTAAGGACCTTTGGGTTATTTAAAATTTCATTACAGCAGCCTTTCCACTCCTCCCCCTTGTCCTCCCCTACAAAATCAGTGTAAGGGTGAACAACGCATAGAAGTGGGGTACTGGTCCAAATATGGAAACACTGGCCCTGAATAACTGTGTTTGCATTGGGCATCCTTTAAATTACATTAATTAAGTTGATTGAATTTCTCTGAGTACTCTGAAATGATTTTTGAAAGAAAACAGATTTCAGCAATTTGAAAAAAAAAGTCTTATTTCATTTGCAAGTGGCATAGATCAACTGAAGCTGGCCATAGTGTTCATGAATTACCACAGACGTGCTAGGAACAAGATTTTCACAGTCACTTCCAAACTTCATTGCCAGAATCAGTCAATTCCTATAGCACTCCTGATCTGAAATACCAGTTGATGGTAAATATTATGTATGCAAAAGAGAAGAAACAAGCAGGCATTCCTTAGTGGTGTTCTGCTGCAAAGAGACCAGCATTGTGCACACACTTGCAGCAGCCCATAGCCAATTAATTAAACCACAGAATATCTGCAAATATTTACCTGCTGGCTGGGGTTTGAAAAAGCTATAACATAAATAGCTTATTACATAAAATAGATTTGATTTACATTTCAACAGATGTGCTGGTGAGAGTAAATGATAGGGGAAAAAAAGAAAGAGGAAAAAGCTAAAATGAAAACAAATAGATTATGTTTCCAAAATCCTACCAAGTATGTGATGCACTGAAATGGTCAGACTCTTAACTGCTTGTAAATCTGCCTGGACTGGGCTTCTGAAATTATTTTTAGGGTGACAGCAGAAGCCTTTCTAATGGTGCCATTGTGGCACTGTGTCAGCTGAGTAAGAGGCAGCAAGAATGGCATAAAAGTCAAGTGGGCAATCTGAGAAGGAGGCAGTTTAGGAGTACAAAATTTTCTGTCCAAGTAGAGGAAGTATCCTGATGTAATTGTATTTATAACCTGTGAACTTCTGAAATCCTAGGGAGAGTACATCTGAGGACAGTGCTGTGGCTTTACATGGCCCAAGTAGGAGCTATTTCATTTTTGAGAAAGAGCATCGAGAATTCTTGCTCAGCTGCTGAATGGAGTGTGTCAGAGCTCTGCTGTCCTTTGTGGAAGTGGTACCTTCCCAGCACAACAGTTCTGCATCCAGTTCTGCCAACCTCAATATCCCCCCGAGTCATATCGTATACTTTCATAAATCTTAAACTTGGTTTCAAATGAAAGAGCTTCAGATAAATGTCTTTCAGTTATTTTTATTTCCTGTCTGGTTTAGGACTTTGGTATTGGTAGGGAATAAGGTTTTTGTGGTCTTGGAAGCATGCTTTCTCCTGTTGGACATTTGGCATTCCTCATGCATCAGCCTGAGGCATGCTGGCAGCAAGGAGGACCTTGGAAGAAGAATAAGGCAGAAGAAGATGCGCTTGTGGAGGAGTTCTGGTGATTGGAAGAGTTGCATAGACAGATTGTGGGTACATATTAGGATTTTAGGTTGGGGTGTTTTAAGGCATTGAGGGAAAAAGCGGGAGACTGCAGAAGTTCAGCAGAGCATTTCTGCTGACATCCTCAGCTGGGGAAGTGTTAACAATGTTGACACAGACTGTCAACTTCTGGTTTCAGATTCACTCCTCAAGGATGAGAGACAGGAGTTCACATCCCTCAGACATTGTTTCAAGCTGTCTACAGGCTAGAGAAGATAACAGTGCATCAGCTTACATTTTCATGGGTTTGCTTGTAATTATAGGAAAGGAAGTTTTTGAGTGTTGATTTCAGTGGGAGCAGAAATGCAGAGGCACTTCTGAAAATCTTGTCTGCAGTTTATTTTGAAAATGGAACTGTAAGTTCTTAATCTCAGTTCTATGAAAAATGTCAAAGATGGAAAAAAGTATTGAGTCCTGCATGTGTGCAGAAGTAGATGTGACAGTTCTACCTGATTAATTCTGAAGAAAAGCAGCACAGCCTTATGCAAATGAAATTGCTCAAAAGTACATGACGACCTGAAAAATTAAACTAGGGGAGGTTAAAGCTGGCTTTTGAACATCAAACTCAAAAGAACTTCTTATTTAACCTTGTGAATAGTAACAATTCCGTTTCTTCAAGCTACTCAAACAAATTGAGCTTTGTCTTCCAGGCCAATGGAAATATATTACACAGTGCTGTTGCAAAGTAAAATGGCTCCAGCAACTTTATGGAAAGGGGGAAGGTTCCCTGGCTTTCTGTTCCCAATCCAGTTTAATTTCAAGCCTCATGCTCAGTTTCACTTTCAGAGTGCCCTAAGAGAAAATGTAATTTAGACTAGAGCTGCATTCACAAGTTAATGGCAATGACTGTAATCCTTCAAAATGATGGATACTGGAATTTTCCCCCTTTACAGGAGGAATTGCATTTCTCAATGTCACATAAGGGAAAGAAACAAACATGCAGAAACAGCAACTGGCCCTCAAATCTTTGAAGATACATGTGTGTTTCCAAAGCTGAAGTAATTTTCCTGCCAGAAATCATTGTGACGGGAAGTTAGAACTCCTGTATCTGTGCCCTTTGTACTGTGCTAACCTGGTTAAAGACACCATTCTGTGTATTGGAGAAAAACTGGGAATTGTGGAGGAAGCAGAGAGATCATCAAGCAAGTGAGGGTTTGTCTCTTGAGGTTAAGGAAAAGCTTAGACACAAAGCCCAGCTTCTGTTGTCTGTCTGTTGTGTTCTGCATGTTGTGAGTTCTCAGCAAGTGTTTGAGCAGCACTATTTAGTGGTTTGGGCTGGTTTTGCAGTATTGTATCTGCTTTTGCCTTGTTTCGTATGGGCTGATTTGCTGCTGTTGCTTTGCTACATGTTCACACCTGTGCTGGTCACATGAGGAGGTCTGAAAAGTGATGAAGGGCTGACAGGTGATATCCTCAGAACATTCTTCAAGAGCCTTTGAGGGTAACAAATGGATGGTTTGCCTGAGAACGGTGGGTGGAAGGATGGGACAGAGCCATTCTGAGGTTTGCCATCAGTAGTACCAACACTAGGAGTAAGAAGGGAGGCCTATGAGTGATCTCCTTTCGCAAACAACACAGGGAAGGTTATTTCACTTAGACAAATAGAACCACAGACCCAGACTCTGCATCCCTGCAAAGTTATCCATGTCCTCTATGGGAGCTACATGGGAAAGGGCAGTCTGTCACTTTGAGACTGTTGGATGGGCACAGTCCTTACACTTAAGCTCAGCACCATCAAACACAGCAAAGGTCAGAAACACCTGAAAACATTGAAAGTAACAGCTCACAACAGCATAACAAAAAACAGGTGGAAGCAGCTGTGTGTGCTGCTGATGGATCCACTCAGCGTCTCCTTCTAAGGAGGTGCACATCACACTCATGGATAAATGTAAGGGTTTAGTTATTCAGACAACCAGCACTCAACCCTGAGGGACTAACTGCGTGGACTGGATGCATGTTGTACTCAGAAGCAGCTGCTAGCCTTCACCAGGTGATTTCTCTTCCAGACAAGAGTTATCCATTCAGTGTTACTGGGATCAGCACACACAGAGATGTTTCATGTCACTATAGGGTGTCTTATGGCCAAAGACAGAGCTGAAACCTCTGTGCTTACATTGCTGGACTTCACTGCAGATTTGTCAAAGTGAAGTATGAGGTATTGCTGTGATAATGGGGTAGGGGCAGCATCCCCAGGAATCTGGACAAGAACATTGAGTGGAATAATATTAGTAGCTTCTCCTGCCCTGTTATTGCTGATGTATCTAGTCTGAGACATACCCACCCCATTATGCTAAGTTATTGCAGTGTTAGCTGAGGCCTGGTGTTTTTCCATGGATTTCCCTTACATGTGACTACCATGATGTGGAGGGACAGAGGGGGTGATATTCCTGATTTTCCTGAGCAGTAGAGGGAGTATGGGATCTTGGTAGATATTTGTGTTCTCTGCTCTTCCCAAGTGTCCCCCTCCAGAAAAAACCCCTTACCAGTAGGTTTTTTTTCCTTTAAACAGGCAAGGAATAATACCAGGGGAAACAACCACAATAAAAGGAAGGCTACTTCTTTGGTGTTTTGGGAAACATTTTTGTGCAAAGACTTTTAACGTTTGTTTTTGCAAAGAGATACCTTAAAACACTGACAATTGACAAACAAGCTGGAGTAGAGAACTGGGTTATATCAAGACTGTTTGGTGATGCATTGACATGTGGTGTCACAGCTCCATTAATCAAAAATATTTTGGAGGAAATTCTTCCTGGTTCATTCATGCACAAATAATTTACACTGGGAGCAGTGGGTCTAAACCTCTTTGGCAGACTGAATGGAGGAGCATGATGAACAGCTAGGCTGGCTCCTGAGTGGCCAGACACTCACTGCTTTACCAGGGCTCTCCTTTTTTTTCCAGGTATGCAGTTCGTCTGTTGTGCCTGGAGGGAGCTCACAGTAGATATTTGTGAATGATAAAATAAAAGGGGGCTGAGGGCCCAGAGACTCAACAGAGGATCTTAGGTGAAAGAAAGCTCAGTTGTTAACCTTCCTGTGCCTGATATGTGGTTTGTCAATTAGGCAGCAGGAGCTGAGTTGGTTGTATATTGACCTACAAGCATTAAACAACTGGCTGGGAGCCATATCCTGTGAAGTCTGTACTGTCCTTTTGATTTGAAAAGCAGCACCACAGTTGTGGTTCTACTTAGGGTTTTTGAAACACAGGCTTTAGTAAAAAAAAAAAAAAAAAGAGAGAAAGAAAAGTATCTTTCACCAGGTGCACTTTGACTATTTATTTGGAAAAAATAAAAAGGGGTTTGCACAGAAATATCCATAGTGTTCCAAGCGTTATTAACATGCATAGCCATGCCTGGCTTGACCGTGCAGTGTGCTCCTAGACAGAATGACAAAGCTGGAAAAATGAAGTCAACGAAATATGAGCTGATTTATTTTTTATGTGTAACAAGCTAAACCTTGATCCAGTGCATCTGTGGAGCAAAAGAATATTTGTTCAGTTCCACCATCAAAAACACTGAGAAACACATGAGGTGAGTGTGAATTGTCTCAGCTGAACTCATGTGTTCTCCAGACATAATTAAACACTGGCCCAATTTTTAATGTGGGCTACTTAATTGCATGTCAGAAATTCCACATTTGGAGGTTCAGTTTGACCTTTAGTTACATAAAAGAAGCATTTAAGAGTCTCTAGTGAGTGTCAGTGTCTGAATGCAGATGCCTTATTTGAAAACTGTGCTCCTTTACAGTGGTGCATTCCAGGAGGAGAAAGCCCTGATCCTGCAAACAGTTTGGAGCAGGCTTCAGCTTGCTGCCACTAACACCAGCTTGCTGGAATCCACTCATTCCAGGGAATGGCTCGCTAGTAAATGCAAGCAGATGGGAAAACAGTTGCAGGATTCAAAATCAGCATGAACTTTTTCTCCCACCTAAATACGTATAAAATTTTGAATATACTTTAATTTCAAGGTAGAAGTCCAGAAATGAAAGCTCAGATAACCATTTCTCAAATGCCAGGGTATTTGTGGGGAAAAACATCAAATCAATTACAGTGATATTCTCATTAAGTGGTGGAGCCTGTTAAAGCTGGTGTGAACAGGTGAAAAATGCAACTTTGGTATACACACAAGGTCATTTTTGATCCAGCCAGCCCAGAGGAGATAAATATCACTGAAACCTGGCAGGATCACCTGGATTTCCATCCACCTAAGAAAGAAGCAGAGGATGTAGGCAGGTATTCTTAATCACAGCTATTAGAGATGTTGGTAATGTCTAGTGAAGTGTCCTGAAGGAACACTTCTGCAATAAGGAAGTCCTAAAACACATGGAACTGTTTGCTCAATGAAGCTTTATCTGTGCCTCAAGACCTGGAGAGACTCTTGCAGCTCCTGCTGCTCAAGCTTGACTCCTTCCAGTCCATGGCACAGCAGGGTTAAAGCCATGGGAAGCAGGTAATCCACGCGCTGCCAGCACTGCTCCAGTATAGGCTCATGTAGGATGGGCCTCACAGGTAACACAGATCCCAAAGGTGTCTCAGAGATCCCTTTGCACACGGGCTGTCATCCCCTTTCTGGGATTAAAAAGTAGCCTTATTACAACACCAGGAAATTAACTCATCAAGGGAAATGATTTGCTGGCTAGGTATTAAATGCTGGGAGCTGCTTACAAGGTTTAGGAATGAAGTGAGAATCTCCAGACTTAGCGTGGATATGTAAGTGCAGGTCCCTGTTTGCTGTGATGTTATGCTGAAACATCCAGACTGACGTTCTTGTTCCCATACTGATTTGTTTGGTCAACTCAATTCATGTAAAAAATGTAGTTTTAAGGGTAAAAATGTCATTAGTAAAAGGCATTGCTCACTGAAGTGTGTTCCTCACTTGCCAACTACTACTTGGCAGGAACGAGCAGGGAAGGTCATTAGTGTGGTACTTTCTGGAGAAGGATGCAATGCACTCCATACAAACTGCAAAATCCAGGGAATGCCAGACTACCAGTGTAGAGTCATTTCATTTGCTGAGCCACAGGGGATGTTAAAAATCCACAGATAATTTCTCAACTTTAAACAAATGTTCTTTCTGTGTATGGCTTGCAATTCACACAGGGCAAATGTCCACAAGAAAACAAAACTCAGAACTAGGCTGTCAGTCAGCACTGAGTGTGCTCTCTAACTTGAATTACATCCATGTTATTCACTAGGGCAACTGTGTATATGTAAAACAATTTGCACAATTTGAACTGGCTGGTCTAATTATATAAAGTACTCAAGCAAACAGAGAATTCCCCAGGAAAATTATGTTTGTCATTAAAATTAATTCTTTTTCTCACTCTATTTTTTTATAGATTAAGTTTCACAGATAAAGAAATGGAGGTTCTTTCCAGGCACAAAAAAATATTGCATAAAAAATAATACATGGATTGGATAAATGTGGTATTTTGATAATAGCCTATGGAATATGCAGGGGAGCAATTTACAGTTTTGGTATTTCTAGGGGTTCTTAAATCACAAGTTGACCTCCACAATATCAAATCAAACCAAGGCTTCAAAAGTAAAGGCAGTTATTAAATATTTGTAAGCAAAAGTAACTTGGGGTTCATATTTCCAAGTTTTTCTCTGTCATTCTGTGGACTAAAGGAACTGAGAGTTCTGTGGAGCTAAGGGAACACTGAAATTCTCAACATTCCCTTTATTTTTTCTTTTTGCATTTTTTTTTGAAAATGCCCACCCAGCATCAGAGTAAGTAGCAAAAAACCATGAGTGTGACAATCCTCTTGTCACACCGAATTTCCTGCACTTATGTTTTTTAAACAGATGATGGCCCTGGTGAGAGGGTGAGACTGTGTACAAGTGTTTGTGGTTCAGAGCCCAGTTTTCCAAAGAGAAGTCCAGAACACACAATACGTCACCTGTTTGTACTCCAGCTCCATGAGGCAATGAAGACAGAATTATCCAGCCTTTCCAGATCAGCTCTCCCATGGGGCTTTAGAACTGAGTTTTGGTCTCTGCAACACACAAAAATGTTTCCCCACATGAATTAAAATATTACTTCTTGGCTGTACAGCGTGCTACAGGCTTTATCCACTGGTGTTACACTTTAATACTGTTTTAACCATTCCCAAACTAAGGTGGGGAGATGGGCTTGCCAGCATAGTATTAATCTGCCTTTGGCTAAGGAAGTGTTTGCATTTCTTGTTATTACTACTAAGCAGATTATTCACCATTTATGTGAAGACAATTTATCATGTCTTGTAATATACCTAACGAGAGACAGAGAGGATTTTGCCAAGTGTGGTTCCTCTGTCTCCAGTTTGGACCATTTTTATGACTGACTTTGGGACCAGTAGAAGTCAGACCCAGTGTGGATGCTTTTAT
Source organism: Daphoenositta chrysoptera (assembly GCA_013397915.1). NCBI lineage: Eukaryota > Metazoa > Chordata > Aves > Passeriformes > Daphoenositta > Daphoenositta chrysoptera. The sequence continues at coordinate 2,042,296 of VZRO01003953.1, read as the reverse complement.
TTGATGTTGTGTGAGTTTAGAGCCCAAGTGAATACCTGGGCATGGCAAAAAAAGGTTTGCTGCTGTCTTTAGTAGCCCTGGAGAGTATCCAGTGAAAAGTACAAACAAAGGCTTTACTAAAATTAGGACTGACACAGGCATGTAGCTCTTCCTCTATGCCTTTCTCCTAGAACTTATTTCCAGTTTTTGAAGGGAAAACTTCCCCTGTGAGAATGAATGACTTCATGACAGTACCCAGATTCTGTGTGCTGCCAAACAGCTGGAGAATCAGCCAATGTCAGACATCCCAATGGGAATGTTTATTCTGCCCCATGGGCATCCATATTGGGGCACCTATTGCCTCCCTTCCCACTTGTGCTCCCCTGGCCCTGCTCTGTGGACATTCCTGACACAAAGGCCAGGTGCTGGCTCCTGGACATGGAGTAAGTCCACCAAAGGTAGATTGGAGCAATCCTTCTCCCATGTCAGATTGCTGAACCCAGACCTGGTAGGAGCACAGAGTGTGACTGTTGCATGCAGAGGTGAAGAAGCTGGCTATAGAGAGCTCAGGATTACAGTTTCCACATGCTTGGGTATTGTCACTTCCATTGATTATTACTGCATTTTTAGCATTTACAACTCTTTCTAGTTCTTCGATTGTAAAAGGCTCTTGGCCAGGTGGCTCTCAGCCAGATGGCTTTCAGCTCTCAAGTGATACTTCTATGAGAGACAAGCTGTGGTCATATTTTCAGACACATCGTGGTCACATTTTCAGTCCGGAATTAGGGCAAGAATAAGACCATTCTTTCCCCCTGTCTAGCTGGAAATGTTGGACAGAGGCATCTTTCTGGTGTCATTTCATGTCTTCACTTTGGTGTGGACAATGGCCGGTGTCAATCGTGCTGCCGTGTCAGTCGAGCAGAAAGATCAGACAAGGAGGGGAATCGATGGCTGTGCTCAGCCTCCAGGGAGAACATACAGTGCAAATAAATGGAAGAGGCAGGCTACTTGGAGCCACTGAGAGTGCCCTTTGTGCAGCCCATTGTGATTTTTGGCTTTTGAAGGCAAGGAGGTGGGCAAACCAGAGTGAAGGAGAGATTTTTCACTAGCCAGCTCCAAGCTGGGATTTGCCAAGGGAATGACTTTAAGTGCAAACGGAAACGCAGTCATATACAACTGAATGTTGAATGTCAAGGGATGGAAATGTTGTAAGAGTCAGAGTCCATGTTTACTTTCTTGGTATGTTCTTTTCCATGCTCTCTTGAAGAGGAAAATGGAATTTAGGATGGGGAAAAGAAAGAGCTGGCAGTACTGATAAAGCAAAATACACAGGGACACTACCTGACAATAATATGCATTTAGCTCCCAACAAAGGGAATGCTAAATAAACATGGATCTCTTACCAAGTGCTGCTGGCTAGATTTATTTTGGTTTAGGTTTTTTTTTTCCTTCCCTCAGTGTTTTTGCTAGTTATAAGCTGCGGCACCGAGAATGTTTAATTCTGTTGAAAGGATGTATGGTTTTCTGGGTAGTGGGAGTGAAGTAGCTAGGCTACAGAGGAGAAATGTCCTAAAGCAAAGGTTTTAAAGCATTTTCTGTCCGTCTGAGCAAGCACCTTGTGCTGTTGGGACTTCATATAAAGCCTTACCACTGAGCCCAGGTTTAGGGTGTTCTCTGCACATACATTTTCAGTGACATAACTCCATAGTTCAGCAAGGTGGATCCAGTTATGCCAGGATAAATTTCAGTATAATTTGTTTTGCTGATATACCTTTATTTCAGTTATGCCAGGATAAATTACAATAAAATTTGTTTTGCTTATATACCTTCATTGATTTTTAAAACCTAAATGCACAAAACTGTTTTGAAAACCTAGTGACCCTTCTAGAAAAGCTGTGGAGTCCGGACCCCTGGGAATATCTTTGTGGAATATCCTTGTTCCTACTGTTCTACACTGTGATCACCTCAATCTGCTTCTGGAGAAGAAACCTAGATGAGTTTACTGGTGTTAAGAGGGGGCATCAGCTTTTCTGTCAGCCCCTTTGGGAATTTCAAGTATTTGTCAAATCAAAAATTGAGGCGGAGAGCGGGGACACTGCTGAGTTTTCAGCAGATGTTTGAGCTATATGGAGCTGTAGGCAAAGGCAGCTGGTCTGCTTTCACATCTCACACAATTTTCAAGAGTGAGGTTGACACTGGATGCCTCTGGGAACCAGAACTGGACCTTTTTCTCTGTGTCTCTACCTGGGACACCAGCTGGAAGGATTCTGGAAAGATTCTTCCTGAAAGGATTGCCCATAGCAGCATAAGTCAGTCTTAATTCCCTTGGCTCCTTCCATTGCAGCCACTTGAGTCACTGTGGAGACAACTTTAAACCAGTTACATGGGTACAGTCGTCTTGTAAGAGGCTGAGAGACAAGGCTCGGAATCTTTGAGTTTTTTTTTTTTTCCTATCCTGGAAACCTCTTTGAAAACTGAATTTGACAGACCAACTCTTATTCTATCAAGGTTTAAAAAAATAAAATCTATTTTTGACTCATTAGAGCATGCACAGAGCTTACCTATTGGCACCAAGGAACCAAGACAAAATTCTCAATCTGATTATTTTAATCCCTGTTTTTTTTTTGGAGAGGTGGCTGCAAAGAAGCAATGTGGCTTCTCCAGTGACCACGTGTTCTTTGGCATTGCCTCAGGAGTCCCATTAGCTGCTCAAATTAAAAGGTTCTGGTGTGTTACTACAACAGCTGTTTTTATTAAACTCACTCATTTAGGGTACAACAATTAAGCCTTTAATCTAATGTGTTGATCAGTGGCAAGTCAGCAAGTTCGTTGAAGGTGTTACCGCTGGGAAAATGTGTGTTTGCTGCTGCTTAGTCAAAATAAACAAAGGGTTTCTCTTTGTTGCTTTAGAAATATTCTCCAGACTGTGAAGAGGGTCCAGTCCCAGACTCATTTTGAGTCTCATCTGCCGTTACATGTGAAGAAAATGGTATAGCTCACAGGTAAGAATTGTTATGGTTTATCAATAATCTGTACCAGTTTCAGTTGGATTTGAGGGGACATGAACCTGGAACTAGGGATTTCTTTTTTTTACTCTCCTTTCCCCCTTTTTGATGTAAAAAGGCTTTAAAAAAATCTAAAGTAATTTTACAAATAGCAGCCAAATTACAACAGTGTTTTCTTCTTTCTGCTGCCACTCTGAAGATTAACTCAACTTCTTTTTCTTTGCACACTGGACATGAAGCTGAAACAAATATTCCATTTACAGTAACTATGGCTGGCACATGTAAGAAGTAAAGTCATGCTGGTCTTTGGGATTCAGGTTTGGGAGGAAAAAGTGGTGACAGTAATCACAGCCTTGGCATTTCAAACGGAGAGCTGTGGTCTTTTAGGGTCATGTCTACTCAAATGATCTTTGACTAGCATGTTAACAGCAGTGCTGTTTGCATTTTACAGGCTGATTCTACCTTTGATGGTCTGTTTATCTCTACCTGCATGCCCGGGAAAAGACAGCCCTGCATCACTTGGGATTTAGTAAGTTTTCTTTAGGATAGGAAAACCCAAAAGTCTTAAGCTGAAAATTCAAACCTAACATGAATCGATACCAAACCAAATAAATCTGTAGATCCATCTGTGCCCTGGTATCTCTGAAAAATGGCAAAATATCCTGGGACAGCAATCCAGTGAGTCTGTTTTATATGATGCACCAGCTTTGTGGTGTCTTGGTGCCTTTGCATTTCCCACAAATCTACTTAAAGATAATGCTAGTGTTAAAAAAACCCCAAAGAAGCAGATATGGATGTACTGACTCACACTACAGTGTTTATCCTGCCTATTTTTTGTCAACCTAAATGACTTCAAAACAGCAGGCCTAGAAATTGGTTTTTCCTTCCTTGAAGCAGCAGCTGGGTGGTTTGACTTCTGATCACTGCATAAAGGTGAGTGTCCACACCTGGAGTTGAAGACTGCTGTGTTAAGGTGGGTGTCCACAGAAATGAACTCCTGGACTTGCACTTCATACATTGCACTTGTTTATACAATGTTTAGTTTCCCTACATATTTAGGAGTAGTTTCCATATGAAATATTTAATAATTTGAGCTGCTGGAAAACTGAAAACTTGTTTTCAAAGTTAAAAGACCAAAGGAAACCTTGTTGTTGCTATGGTAATGATGTATGCATTATAGAAAGCTATCATCCCTTTCGTAGCTGAGAACTACACTTTGCATGGTTACAAAAACTGCTGCTGGTCCAAGAAATGGAACAATCCTTTTGGGAAGCACTTTAAAATTCCAGAGGTGGAGTAGTGGTGGTTTTTTCAGGTTTTTAAGTAGAACTGTTCTCTTGCTATTCCCACTGCTAAGCCTGTTCCTGGCCTCCCCAAACTAGGTACCTAATAGAATTTAGATATTGAAGTCTTAAAACTTCAGCAATCATGAAAAATGTGAAGTGCTAGATATCTTTTTTGCCAAATACATATGTTTGTACTGAAAAATCCTAAATACAGGTGCTTTTGGGACCTGATTTGTTATCCTAGTGATGGGTACAGCAGACCAGTGTCTGAGGGTCAAGTATGACAGTTATACTTTGATACTTGTATGATCTTGTAATCACCATATTCCACAGCATTAACATATAGTGGAAGAAGCAATCCCTGTGTGTACAGTCTGTGCACGTTAGACAGAAACACAATCTTGCCAAAATGGAATCATCTAAAGGATTGGAAGCGATCTAAAGTAGGAAGGATCAAGGGAATGCTTTCCAAAAATGTCTGCTGAAGGTTTTCTCACATCAATTGTTATGACAATAGGTGGCACCCTCATGCCAACAAATACCATGTTTGACTGAACTAGGCTTCCTTGCACTTAATGTGCTGCAATTCCTTTAACCAAAATTTCTGGAATTGAAAGCAAAAGCAAGTAATGAAAGCAGAATATTCATTAGGGAAAGGGGAGACATGCCTGAAGAACAAAAATGTAAACTCCATTCTCACTGTTGATTTTAAGATAAAACTAAACTATCAGTTTAGAATAAAACTGAGCTGCTGTACTGTTGAGGCAATTGAGAATTTTGAGTGGGCCTGTAATGAGCAATGCACACAAACTATGTCATCCTGTGCTGTATAGCTGAGGATTTTGACCCCTTAGGGATGACTTCACAAGAAACAAGATGTGTCCTATTTGCTGTGTTACACAAACCCTTGTGTGCATGGGATATCCAGGCAATCTGAAGCTCACACCTGCACAAAGTCAGAAAGGGAATCTTAAAAGAAAGGACTTCTCTCAGTAGAGTTTTTGTCACTTTTACTTCCAACGTGAGTCAAAACCTGGAAAAAAATATTAACCAGACTTTGTCAAGCCACAGGCATCTTGACTTGTGGTTTGGATAAATGTCCAGGTCATTTCTTACTGTACCCTGAACAGACCTTATTCACTGCTTCTCTGCTGAGATAGAGAGGAGGTTAGGAAGAGGCAGAAAAGAGAACATTAAAAAAGCCTAAATGCGTTGTAGAACAGTGAAAGGTCACCACATATTAGGATGTGTGAAAGACACCTGCTTTTGTTGATTTTGCTGATATAACTGAGTATGAGAAGTTTTGCTAAGCCTAAATTTTATGCGTTTTTTTATTTTCCTGAAAATGGTGTTTAAAGATCTGATGTAATTCTGAGGATATAAATTGTCTTAGGCCTGCAGATGGCCCATAAAATTTGCAAAGCCTTGGCCATTTATAAGCTGGAATTGGATCAGAAAACGCTTCAGGATTCATTGAACTTTGCTAGTCTTGGCAATGTCTCTGTTACACTTTTGCTGGGATTTTGCTTCATCCTTATATTGCAAAAGTAACATCTTAGGATGGTAAAGCCAAACTAAAGGGGAGAAGGAATTGATGGTGTGAATGAGGTTCCATTCTAATTTGAGTCTTACTTAATGCAGCTGTTCTCTTAGAAATTTTGCTGAAGTAGCTATGATGTTCTAGGGAAAATTAAAATTTCCAGTGTTGCAGGAAATGTTTTTTATTTGGACCTCTCTTCATTTCCCTTTCATCATCTCATGCTGATTTTTGCAAAGGTTTTTGTGTAATCCCTGGACAAATTATATTCCTTGGGATGAATGCTGTCTCCAGGTTTTGATGCCAAAATGGAATTGTTGGTTTCTACTTAGCATTTGCTCCTCAGCAGGTCTGGTTTTAGGTATGTGGTTACAGATGCAAAGGGGACCAAGAGACTACTGCAAGTCAGTTAAGTCTGTTACACTGCACTTAAATGACATTAAATGAAGATGCTTTACCAAACACTTTCATCTGCTCATCTTGCACTGACAAATACCCTTTTGCCACTGTGGAATGTTTCTACTCCTTGAATTCCACAGATGGGAAAACTCATTCACTTCCCAGGATGCAACTCCTGTCTTGAAAAATCAAAACAAGTTGGACCTTTTTTTGTTCCACATCGAAGCCTTAGGTTGTGACAGTGACCTGCAGTCCTTCAGAGCAGCAGGATCATTCTTTGTAGCCTCACTGGGAATGAGGAGGAGTATTCTGCTTTATCATGTGCTTTCTCTATCCTGAAGTGGAAACAGATTGTGCAGAAAGTGTTACCAAAATGCCACCCAGCCTTCCCTTCCTGTGAGCAGCAGGCTTCCAAAGGGAAGCAGTAGCTGTTGAGGATCATGTTTAGGTCTTACAGGGTAGGGGGACCACTGTCTCATTCCTATTTCTGGTCTCCCCTTGGGTAAAGACCAAGTTGTAGGTAGAAACTTCTGTGCTGCCTAAATGTCTTTCACTGTGAGCTCCCAACAAAGTACTCCTGGGCAGCAATATTAGTGGGAAGCTCATCTGATGGAACAAGGGAATCAGGCAGTCACAGGTTCAATATACCAGAGAGAACCAAAGGGATTTATTTGTTAAGGTTTCTGTGGTTCTCTGGTCACTGGCAGTAGCCCAAAAGGTAGAAAACCCTTTTGGTTGCATGTAGTCAATTTTGTCAATGAAGTAGAATTCTTCTTTCATTTCTCTACTTTATCTTTTGCAAACATCTAAATGCATCATCAATTGCAGATGTTATTAGTGCATCCTACTATTTGCATTTCACCTTAACTTGGCTTTAATCAATGAATGATTTCGTGATTACTCAATACTGAGGTGTTCCTTGCCACAGGAATGGCAAATCTGTACTCAAAGATGTCTTTGCAAGGCCCAGCTTCCTACAGCATTCACCAAAGTATCCAAGGGATAGCAGGGATTCCTTGTGCACCCTTTCTGTCATTGCTCACAATGGGAGAGAATTTGGGATGTCTAGAGCACACTGCACCCTGGCATTGGTGCTGGCACCAACCTCTGCCATTTCCATAGTTTTCTTTCAAGATGCATTATTGAAATTTTTCATAATGTGTCACTAGTTTTGCTTTTCACATCTGAATATAGAAGACATTAATTTCTACTGGTTACTATAAAAACATAGTTCTAATAGTCCAAAATTTAGGAGTTACAAATATTTACAGAAGTAAATACCACGGTGTATCAAGCACTTGAAGAACCCTGAAAAGAAAGGGCCTATTTACAGCTCATCTGTATATACACAAAGTATTAAGTATTCTGCCTTTCTGATCCTCAGGTCAAATTTTGTATTATAAACCCCAAACAGATTGTGTGGTTTGCAGGGAGCTGCAAAACTAAATGAAGCACATTCAAAATACATTTTTGGTCTAATTCCATTTTCCAAATCCATGTATTAAACATGAATATAATAGCCCAGGTTTCAAAACCAACAATGTTCTCCTTAGAAACCAGCATCTTTGTTTGCAAAGGAGTTCCCAGAATCACACTGTAGTCATGGCACACTGAGGTAGCTGTGGGTAATGGGACCCTGGCCTTCGTGGAGCACTAGGAGTGCTCAGGAAATTTAGAGCAATGTGAAGGTTAGAGGTTATGTGCAGGTTTGCAACCTTCATTGCAAGTTTCTCAAAATGAGTTTCTCAGCTGGGGACTCAGATTTAAATTCCAGACTTCAAGGATGTAACCACTTTTCTAGAAATAGCTCTTGGTGTCTCTGTGATGCTGCTCACTATTATCTGTTTGTGGGCTGTGCCCCTTTGCGAATCCTCTGGCACTCCCAAGTCCCTCTGTGCATCCGACATTTCCACAGGACCTGTGGGGACACAACAGTAGGGCTGACCACTAAAATGTGCTCTTTGATTGGACATGGGCAAACTACTTAGGTTTTGGTCAAAGTGGTTACCAAAGACCAAAGTGACATGCTAGCTTTTCTGGAAGTCTCGTGAGTACTGGGGAGCTTTGGGTTTAGCTGGAAACCTTGGATGTCATTACTGAGCCACTGTGATTTACTTAAGAGCCTTCCTTCAGTGTAAGGTTGAAAGGTGAAGGAAAGAAATCCCAAACCTGCACACCATGCTGCAGAATACACATATTTCTCCTGCACACATCTCTGGAGGAGTCCCCCACCAAGCTGACACTAACCCTGACAGCCAGATGTGCAACTCAGATCAGACAAAAACCAAAATAGACTGTGGTTTACAACTGCTTGCAACAATAAACAAAGCATATCAAAGGATCCCCCAAAACACACTTTCTCTGTAGAAACCTGCATGGTTTTGTTATTCTAGTCTCCAGATTTAAAGCATTTTTGTCATTTTTGTAGAAGAAGAATTAAATAGTTGCAGATTCCAACCAGGGACAATTGTCAGGGACTGGACTGGGCTTACTGGTCAACCACATCCATCCCAGTGAGACTGTGCATAGTCAGCAAAAGTTTCCTTGAGGATTATGTTACTTGCCAAAATCTGCTTTCTTCAGTTTGTGATGCATTTTTATAGGAACATTACTTATAGAAAGCTATCCCCACTGCCCCAGGCAAATCATTACAAATAGCATTTTATGTAGCCCCAGCTGGCCTGTGCAATATTCCGTCTTTCACTTAACTGCTGCTGAGTTCTTTCTGTTAAACAGAATGAAACAGGAGCATCCATCCCCTCCAAGCAGATCTTAATTGTTTTCTCCAGGTAAACATAAATATCACAAATTGGCATGAAAAAATGCCGTAAGTTTTTGAAATATGTTTCACTATGAAAGCACATAAAATACAAATGGTGTAAGTTGGAAGTGTTGCCCTGCAGAAAATTAATTCAGCTTTGCAAACCGATCTTGAAGAACTAACCTGGGAAGGGGAAAGTGAGAAAAGCAGCTCTAATATGAAAACAAGTAGAGCTTCTGTTTCAACCTGCTTTTTTCCCTGAATCTATTTTAAATCTTTAGCATTCTTTTAGCCTCCAGATTTCTATAAAGTTGAAAGATGCCTTGTTCTCCAAGGCTGGTATCGCCTTACTACGAAAGCCATGGAGGAGGACTCATAATGTCTTCTATTATACAGCTCTATCTCTACTTAATGTTGACATGAAATTCTTTGCTGAAGTTCTGGCAATAAAATTAGAGAAACTTATTCCCTAATTTTTTTCAGCTGATCAAGCAAAATTTGAAATTCTCTCTATGTCCTGAAACTTCAGAAAGTTAATAGTTTGTGTTGTCCTGACTCAGTCAAACTCCTGTCACTTTCCTGGAATCATTGTGGGCTGAAATACTTGGGTATTTTTATTTTTGCAGACATGTGCATTCTCCTGTGGAATTAAATGTGAGAAAATTTTAGTTGTATTTTATTACTTCAGAAAGAACAGACAAAATAATTGTTCTTGGATTAGTTTCTTCTATTCTGGCCTTTCCCTTTTTACCTGGGTGTATTACTGCTGCAGGGTTCTGGCTTTCCTGACTCAAGCTAGGAATAATCATCAGGCAACAAAATATATAGGTGATCCTTTCACCCATCCATGCTAGATCTTCAGCTTTCAAATGGCCATCCAAAATGTCCTCATTTCCTTGCTTCTCAGAGGTCACAGTTTAGGAAGCCAGTTGTTAAGGGAGGACATCAGAAAAGGAATTCCTGCAAAGAAACCTGTGAGTTCACTGAGTTACAGGAGAATGAAGGGGAGAAGCCAAGTGACAGTCCTTGTCACAGCAGCCTTTGTTTCAGGTTTCAGGTTACTCCAGACGGCAAAGTGGAACCTGCTCTTCTTTAATACTGAAGATGATGCTCCCTAAGGAGGTGAGATGCAGGAAAAAATGGCAAAAGGAATCAAAGCAGATCTGCCTGTCAGAGTTGGTGGCTATAAAATTCTGGGTGTGAACAATTGCGACCTCTTGAGTTTTAAGATGAGATTAAAATGTTCAGAAAGTAGAAACAAGCACCCCTCTCCAGGCTGTAGAGGTGGTCCTTCTGCTCGCTGTCCTGAAGACCCACAGAGCCTGACATTGTTCATTGCACCATGGCACGGCTACAGAAACAGGGAGAGGTAATCCTGGCTGCTAAGTGGGAATACAAGCTTAAACAAGAGACTGAAGAAGACTGAGAGCCTGCGACTCCCATTTTTTGGGCAGATAATGATCCTGGTGTCACCTGTGAGAAGGGCAGGTATTGTTTCCTAGGAGACTTTATCATCATCTGCATATTTATCACTACTGCTCTAGGTAAGCCAGTAGCTGGCCCACTGTGGCACTCTTTTCCCAGTATTCCCAATAGACTTGTCAATGAGTGGGAGCAGGCTGGAAGCTGGAGTGCTTTCCTAACTCACTGGATAGTCTTTACATGCTGCAGCAGACAAGCTCTTGTGGTCATGGCATTAAAATATTACAAGCTTTGTTTTGAAACAATGACACAGAAATGTTCGCAATGACTCCTTGTGCAGTGGTTTGGGATTTTAGCTCATGTCTGGAAACCACAGTTTCTAGATTGCAGGACAGCTCATAGCTTGGGAATTTCTAAAGTGCCTATTAACTGGAATGTCGGTTTATATAACGGTGTCTGTGTTAGTTCAAGGTTTGTCCTCTTGCAGGTGGCAGTGCTGCTGGGCAGGGAAGGGGGAACAGGAGGAAACCTCTCACCATTCATTTTGCGTGGGTGCAGTGGAAATCCAAATTTTGACTAACCCACCATGTCTGGAATTAATCTCTCTGGCAAAGCAAGTACAATCATGGCAAGAAATTATATTTGCTGTGCTGAAGCCTTTCCTATGGGGCTGATCCAGCTTCTTATGAGGTCAATGGAAAAGCCTTTGTAGGCTTCGCTGGGTGAAGTGGGCTAAGTGGGCTCTGTAAGTTCTTAAGTCTTCAATGGATCCAGGAGCCTCTGTTCCATTCTGCAGTTCATTCTGAACTGTGTGCACCCCCAGTGCAAGTGGGTAGGATCAGAAAGCACACAGGAGGGCTCAGAGACCCTTTCCTAAGAATGAGAGATACCTTCTCTGCTGGGGCTTGGTCATATTTTGGTCATATCGTCCATTCAGTGATTAGCTAAGGTAGAGCACTTAGAGAGTCCTTACAGAACACTGAACTAAATATGTAACAGCAAGAAATGTCTTCAGTCTGACCTTCTGCTCCTACAGAGGAGCTGCACTGCACCTGTCCATCGAGCACCCAGCCTCAGGCAGGACTTCACACACCTCTCCAATTCACAGCTTTGCACAGGGCTTCTTGGAGATCTCAGGTTAAGAGCTCTGCTTTTTTCTTCACCTTCACTGTACATGAAACTAAGGCTTGAGTTCAGCACCACCAATGCCAGCTGGCACAGTGGTGCCCAGCTCTGCTGTTTCCATATGGAATTCCTGCTGGAACAAACCCACACAGCTCCTGCTCCGTGGAACAGCACAGCTTCTGAGCATGGGGCCACAGAAGGGCAGAGAAGACTGAGAACGAGGGACTGTTCTTTTCTAAAGACACCATGAGCTGCAAGGACATGTGTACAGTCCCCAAAACTCTTGTTCAAATTCAGGGCATATCTGAGCTGCTTGTCCAGACACTAAGGAGAGAGAAAAGACATTAGAGAGGAATGACAGGCAAGAGACTGTGCTCAGAACATGATTTGTTTGTTTTGTTTGTCCATCTCCAAGACGAAAATGAAAGATTCTTTAAGCTGTGTGCTCTTGTGCTTTCACTGCCACTTTTTGTCCTGCCAGGAGGGGTGTCTGCTGCAGATTTGGTGCCTCAGGAATGCAATAGGGAAGCCAGGAACAGACACAGAACTGCTGCACACTCAGTTCAGTGGAGTACAATGAACTTGTGGAAGAGCTGCTTCCAGAGGACCAAACACAGGAAGCCAGTGAGGTCTCAGCTCTGGACAAACACAGCAGGGTAAGAATGGCTATCCTGTATTTTTCTAAAACTGTCTCTCCAGGCTCACTAAACAGCAACATCAGCCTAAATATTAAAAAAGAGAAAACCATAGTATGACTACTGAATTATTTAATTTGATTTCTCATCCATTTCACTTGAAAGTGGCTCATTCTGTTTTGTTTTAATCCTTTTGGAACTGGATCCACTTAGGATCCCTCATAAGAGGAACACCAAGCTTTCCCCAGTGCCCAATTAGTGCCTGCATCTTCAGTTCTCAATGATTTTTTTAATTTTTCCTCCTATCACAATTAGAAATCTTTGCCTTTAAGGTGAGAGGTCTGATAGGAGTTTAGTGTCTTTGACTGGCAGAGCCAAGTCTGTTCTACAAGAACCATAAATATTGAAGGATTCCTGGCACAGTGGTGTGAAATGTAAACTGCAAAGTGGTACAAATGTAGCAAAATGAAAGCTAATGAACCCTGCTGTAGAAAATTAAAGCTGCATTCATAGCTGAGACCCTCCTGTCAGGAAATGTGGTGATATGCTTTCTTCATAACCATGCGTGAGCAGAGTTTACAGCACCCTGAACCTGTTGTAGATATTTGCCAGAGTTGAATTTCTGCTCAGAATCTGTGAATCTGAAGATTCATGGACAAAGAGGAACAGCAATCCTTTCTTCTGAGTAAATCTTGGATTACTTTGTAAAATGCAGAATTCTGCTAATACCTTAAATGTAAGAAAATGAGAATGAAAGGGTTTTAAGATGGATTTTATCTTGACAAATGAGTGATGCATTTTAATGCACCATAAACATGTAACCCTCACCTCTCCTGCATTTCAAGGTAACATATTGTTTTGTTTTCAGTTTACCTCCCACCTTCTAAATGTTGTTCTGTTTTCCATTACTGCAACTTGCACTGTAGCAACAGAATCATTGATTCATATGAGAAGGGTCCAGCAAATCTTATTTGTTCCACCAAAATTCCTTCCATGTGTTGAAGCTTCCTTTTTTCTTCTGCTAATTTTTGTCATGTGCTTAATTTTAGTCATTTCTCCCACATGTTGGAGGCCAGCATCCTTCCCTCACCACTGACAGGTTTCGAGGCCTTACAAGAAGTAACCAAAGCCTGTTGGATTTACCACATCCTTACAAGAACGTCACCACGTGCATAACTTAAAGCTGCCCACACAGAGAGGGGAGAGCAGAAGAGCAAAACAGAAGAGGAGAAAAAGAGGGCTTGGGCTGGAGAATGTAATTGGTGATTCAAATTAGAGATGCTAAATGGTACGAGAAGAGAACAAGACAGGAGCTAGGCCTCTCACTAATATTGGGGGAACCTGATTTCAAAGTGGCTGACAAGACATAAAATCATTTACCTGGATTCAAATGAGGGAAAATATTGCACTCCAAGGTAAACTGAGGAAACTCCCATGGGATGGTGGCAGGCAGTGTGGGATTTTGAGCATGTTTCTGCTGGAGGCCCTCTAAAGTCTCTTAGCTTGGGCTCAGGATCATACAGGATTTGGTCAGGAGCTGTTGTGCACTTCATTTGCTCAACACTGCATTTTGTGCATATATGTTTGGAGGCAGATTTCCAAGCTTTGAATACCTCTTTCCTTTGGGAAAGGATAATTTGGGTCATTGGTCTTCAAAGAAGTTTTTCCAACAAAGGTTTTGATTTGCTTAAGGAAAGTGAATGGGAATTCTATTAGAGGCAAATGCATAGCAGAGACATCTACTAGTGCCCTTTAACTGCTGGAGACTTTGCTCTTGTGTGTTTTATTCATCTCATAAAAAACAGCTTAGAACCTTGTAAAAAAAAATATCACAGAAAAGATGTGAGACTTAGCACAAATATATACCACACACATAGGGTGGTCTTTTCTTTGCGTGTATCCAATAAACTTCCCTTTTTTCTTCATGTTGTTTTTGCCAGCTCCCCATTGTTTCCTCATATATGAATTTCCTTTGGCTTGGGCCACGCTACCCCCATTGTTGTTGTAGGCTTTTTCTCTCTCTACAAATTTATAGCTCCCCAATAAAAAAAAAAATAGTGAGGATACACTTTATTAGCAGAGCCAAAGTATGTAAATGTTTATAAGAAGCGATGCTTACATTAATCTTAAGTAAACTGTAAGAACATATAAAACTTAAATGCTTAAAACTTTCTGGATACTACATTTTGGTGCAGGATTAGAACTTTTGCTAGCCAAAATGTTAAGGATTAGAGAACTGGAGCTGAGACCCAGTGCTGTCCCATATAAGTTTAGAATACGGAAGGTTTTTTCAAACAGTGTTTGAAAAAGTACTTGAGAATGTTTGGGTGATATTTACAGCCAGGCCCCAGAGGGATCTTTGCATTCTTCCATTGGGTCAAAGGCCTGGATTTAGAGAGGTGGAGGACTCAATGGGCTTCTCACAGCCAGGCATCCATCAGTGCAACTACTGTCACAGTTGCCTCTGCAGTTGCTGTTCCTCATTCACATTCTCATGGAGAAACCAAAGACTCTGGATGCAGAAGCATGGTCTAAATTATCTGTCTTTTGCAAAGCAGAAGTTTGCTTTTCAACACAGTCTTTAATTGCACAGAAGAAGTTAGGCAGAGTATTTGCACCAGCATGCTACTTATTATCAACATGGTTTTCATTTGAGGACATTTTTTTTTTCATCTGTTTGAGAGTAGTCTTCTTTTTTAAGATGTTGGACTTTATTTTCTTAATCTTAGGATCACTCAAATTTCCTGTAGAGGAATAATTCATCCATGACCCTCCTCTATCTATTTTATTGTGCTCTTTCTCATATGAGATAAATTTGTAGTGCTGTCTTTTAGCATAGATGAAGACTTTCAAGGGTCACAAAAACCAGTGCAAATCACTATTTTGATGTACAGGGTATTACTGGTCTTTAAAAAGTACACCTGTATCCCTTTCTGGAGCCGATAGCTACAGCTAGACTGAAATATTCTGGTAAAAAAAACCCAGTAGTTTTGACCAATAAGCCTACATTGCCATTCTTTTGAAGCACTGCAGCAGCCTCTGTAAGTTGATTTTTCTTTTGTATCCTTTTTTTTTCCAGAATGAATTTTTTTGTTGGGAAAAAAAAAAAGTGCACTTCTTCCTTCTCTCACCTGTGTGAGCATGACTGTGCGTTTCACTAAAACACAAATCAATCCCAGTGAATTTTTGAAATCTACAAAATTTTTGTAAAGTTGGCTGGGAAGTAGTAGGGGTTCCATGGGATTCCCCCTTACAGGCTGTAGTGGGGTAGGGTGTGATGATGCTCTCAAGAGTTGTTTCTTTTTTGTCCCAGCAATGACACCTCCATCTCATGACAGTTTCCAGGTATCTGAAATTTCTCTTTGTTTTGCCTTGGAATGAAGACAAGTCCGTGCAAACCAGTGGTTCTTTCACGTGCTTTCACAAAACACGACTTCTGTTTCAAATTGAAAAACCGAAGTTTTTGATCAAATTCTTTTTTCTTGAAAGAGTCTAGAGAGCTCTCCTCCATGTTAGGAACATTTCCATCAAAATGTCTTTCCGTGGAACATCTAACAGAATTGTATCCTTTTATGAAGGAAAGCTCTGTGGAAAATACTCTGGCCATCTCCTCCAAATGCTTCACAACAATTTTTAAGCACCTTATGTGGATTTGCATTTCTGGCTGGGTTATGTGTGTGCAGTGAAATGTGTTGTTATTCCTTTGGATAGTTACTGTTTCTCTGTTGAATCTGAAATGAGAATATCCCCTGTGTTGGTACCTCTTTTGTGCTTCTTCTCACTTCCTTCAACCTAAGCCACCAAGGAAGTGTCTCCAATAAAACCTATCCAGTGCAATTTTACTTTTTCTGCTGACTGCAGAAACACTGTTCTTCACACCTGAACAACGTATTAAACCCTCCTAACTTGGGTCTTTTCTCCATGATCCTCTCTGTCCTAAATGCAACCAAGGAAAAGCTGGCTTTATTGAAGCTGAACTTTGAAATCTTCATTACTTAAGTAGGTTTGATACTGGTTTACAGTCAGACCAAAGAAAAAGGACTTCACAAATGTCCACTAATAATATTTCCTTTTCACTGGTCTCCAGCTGTAGTTGTGTCTCTTTTACAGCCTGTGTCTCTTTGGTGGTCTTAAACCCAGAAGACTCCTTCCAGAGCTCTGCTGCTCATGCCAGATGCCTGCAGTGAAATTCAAGGGTGGTAGGAATGGGCTCCAGCCATTATACAACCACAAAAATCTCCTGATGATTCAGAAATTTCATTTAAACAATAAAATGCAGGGCACAGATAACAGAGAAAAGAAGAAAAAAATAAGATGCAAGTGTCTCTCCTTTGCATTTCATATCTGACATCTGTTGTAACTAAAGATTTCATTAGTGCAGCTGTTGTCCTGCACTGTCTGCTTTTTACTCAGTTCTTCCTATGAAAATGTAATTCATTAAATCTGGGCTGAATGTATTGAATGTCCTGTTCTTAAGATACTTGGGTGACTGGGGGGGGGTTGCTCTCACTTTATAGATCAAGCTATTATCTGTGTAGAGCTTTATAGGATAGCAAAAAAGGGTAGTGGTGGTGGAAGTTACTTGAGTCAGCAGCTGGGGGAAAAAAGGAATAAAAGATTGGAACATTTCTTTTTATATGCTTGGCAATAAAATTGAGACCAAAGGCCAAACTAGCAGCTGCTCGTTCTCACTGAGATGTAGAGGTTTCTTGGGGGGATCCCGAGTCCCATTTTCCCCTTGTGGCAGCAACATTAATCCACTGATTCTAACACAGGAGGTGTCTGACCTCATGACTTTTCCTTAGTGATTGAACAGCCAGAAAGACAAGAGCTGCTCCTCTAGAGCAGGAATTCTCCCCTGAGTGCTTCTGATGTGCTCAACTTTGTTGCTGATGCCTGTGATACCAACTCACATTTTCAACTCCATCGTGATAAGATGGGAGACTGATCTCGAATCAGCTCCGTGGCTGCTGGGAGTCAGCAGGTTACCTTTCAAAGGTGGAGGTTTGCTGCACAAACCAGGGCACTGAAGGTGACCAGCTGTAAGTTTTTTCTCCTCCCAGCTTTTTTGGTGCACATCGATTGACTTGAAAGAAAGCCTTCACGGTGGAAAGGGAAAAGAGCACAGGAAAACGGTAGGAACTTCAAGGCAGTAACTGCCTGATAATGGACAATACTGTATTTCACAGACAGTGAAGGAGGCAGCTGTGATTATATAAATAATCAGCTTTTTCTACACTGACTTTGGTCGTTTTAGTCTTCTGCCAACTGTGCCCCTTTTTTTGATGTTCCTGTTTCAGGTGTGGCTATTAAAGCCTCTCTGGTTGCATCTCCCAAGAAGAAATAGCCCAGCTCAGTGCCAGTTGTGAGCAACACGTCCTGCGAGTCACTGTCTTGACTATTCACGATGGCAACACACATTTGGACACACAGAGGAGCTGGTAACAGTGTTATAAACCTGTGGGATGAGCTGTCATCTGACCATGAATTTTGACACAAAATTTAGGTCAAATGGAAGTTAGCTGCCTACATCCTTTTTTCTGGTTCTAGTCTTGATCCCACTGTTGCAACCAAATTGGTTGTTTGTGCTCCTTTGAAAAACCAAGCTGATGACGGTTAAAAGGCCTGGAAATGTTTTGCCTTTGCAGGGAAAAAAAATAATCTGAATCCTAACTTTGAGCTTTGTGTACTGGGATGAAGAATGTTATCACATAATAATTCAGGGAGATTATCTTCACTCAAAGCATCTTCAACTGACCACAGATATGTTCTATCACATTCTTTGATACATCTTTAATGTGTTAGTGGACTTTTATATCCCATTCCATTTGTGCCTTTCCCCTTGGCCTCTCACGAGATTTTTTTGTTTCATCTTATTCTTCAGCTAACAAGGAAGGTTATAAGAATAAGATTGTTAAAACTATTAGCTGTTGGGAAGTGAGTTTTAATCAATCAAATGTCTTGCATGTTTAACAACTGCTTTAAAACAAACAAAAAATTTATGGGGAAAAATCCACACACAAATAATGTTGGGCTTTAGTTTATGTTCTTTATTCAATTGAAAATACCATTGAAGTCACTCAGAGTTTTGCAGAAGTGAGAACACAGAACATTAAGCCTTGGTTCTTTTAAATATGGCTTTTTACTGCATTGACAGGAACATATTTTCCTTTGATATTGAAGTTCTGAGAAAACTGTATCAGCTGGCAGCAATGTAATTAAGGAAAAGAACAAGTGAAATCCTCTCCAGACTTACCACAGGCTTTGGAGAAGGCTTAGTCTTCTCAAGTGCAGTAGCAATTAAAACCTCTTCACTTAGCTCCATCATTATAAAGCATGATGTGTAGCTGCTGCTCTGTATTCACACCTGCCCTGTGTATTGCCTAAGGTTCAAATGTCCCTGACAAACTTACCTGGCAGACTCCTTTACTATTCCCATACATTTTTGGCAAAACCAACTTAAAAGTTACCACTTAAAGTGAACCCACTAATCTTCCAGGCAGGTTCTCTAATTATAGAATCACAGAATAATAGAAAGGTTTGGGTTGGAAGGGACCTTAAAAACCATCTCATTCCAACCCACTTCCAGGGGCAGAGACACCTTCCACTATCCCAGGTTGCTCTAAGCCCCATCCAACCTGGCCTTGAACACTTCCAGGGATGGAGCATCCACAGCTTCTCTGGGCAACCTGTGCCAGGGCCTCACCACCCTCAAAGGGAAGAACATTTTCCTAATATCTGATCTAAACCTACTCTCTTATAGTTTGAATCCGTTCCTCCCTGTTCTTGTAAATAGTCTCTCTCCATGTTTCTTGTAGGCTCCCTTCAGGTACTGGAAGGATGATACGATCTTCAGTGGGCTTCAGGTTAATATAGAGGAGAGACAGCTCATGGTTTTTTTCCTTATAGTACTAATGAAAAGTAGCTGAAAAAACCCTAATCAATTAAGAGGACAAGGCAGGAATTTTTGAGGAAAATATAATTTGGAGATTCTGATTTTTTTTCCAAGCCAGAACAGCTTCAAAGATATTTCAAACAGTTTCTGATTTTTACACTTGATTTTGAACAAAACTAGCCAGAAGCTGCACTTCTGTCAGAATTGAAGTGAAAGACTTTGTTTTCCAGAGGTAAATCACTATTTTCAATGCAAATGCCTGTTTAAAGAAAAAGGCTGACAGTGAAATATTGTGTATCCTAAAGAGGCAGTTCTCTCCAGCTGCTAAGAGAGAGGGTTTATTTGCTTGGTCACAACTCCTGGAGCACAGGCAGGTTAGTTTGCATCTCCTTGTCCAAATGGAGGCAGAAGTATCATGTGGGAGCTGCACTGTCAACCACAGGAGTAAAACTATGTTGTCTTTTCCAACCGGGTGCTCATATGGGTGCATCTGCTTGGGAGCAGAAATAGAAATGAGAGTTGGACCTTCCCCTCTCTTGCCTAGACAACAGAATAATGTTGACTGCAGGGGGTCTTCTGGAAGTCATCTGGTCAAACCTCTTGCTCAGAGCAGGTCACCTTCAAAGTGGCTTCCAATTCAGACTTGGATCAAGGTTCCACTCCAGGATGCCAGATAGCAATTCACAGCATTTGGGTGATGTTTTGAGCAGATTTGTATTCCAGCTCTGTGGTGTGGGAGAGAAGCCATTTTACAACTAATTTGGATAACGTGGGCAGCAGAATTTCAGTGCTGAAGAGTAAGTCTCACAAACTCTATGAGCTGCTGAGATTAAGAATGGAAGTTATGCCTGTTCAGGTCAATGTGTGATATCTGTGCAAGCAGACACCTGACAGAGCAGCACCAAATGCCACAACAAATGGCTGCCCGAGAGGAACAGCTGGTTTGTCAGGAGAGGAGCAGCATGGACCACACTGGCAGGCAATTCCACAAGCAGGGACCCTGATATGGCAGAGGCCAGTGCTGCCAGCAGCCCAGCATCAGTGTTGGCAGATGGGTTAGTGAGTGTACTTTGTGTCTCTGTGCAAATGGGGACAGTAACTAAGTGACCTTCTGATGTTCTGGCCAGTCTGTCTGGGTCACAGCCCTGGCCACAAAACTGTGACACAGGTCTGGAGCCTGACATCCTGCCAAGTGCTCATGACTGAGACACATCACCCTCTAGAGCATCTCCTCATCTTTTCTCTAGACTGCTTGAAATTGTGCCCTCCTGTTCAGGCTGGCCATACTGAACTGCTGTGACCTAACCCAAGAGATGCTCTGACTGTGATTCCAGGAATGAGACAGATCCCTGGGGAAGGTGGTTGTGTACAATGGCTTGTGACCTCTGGCTGTGGTTGCAGCTGAGGAGTCACAGTGGGGTGTGGGTTGCAAAGCTCGTGCTTGTGGAACAATCTGCTCAGGCAGTCTTGGCATGGGATGGGGATTAAGCACTGAAGCACCGTGTTGAGACAGTAACTGTCTCATGGGGAACCATGCAAGGGCTGTGGCAGCATCTGGATCACCTCCAGAAGAGTCACAGGAAGCTTGGCAGGGGGTGAGATGACTTTTCATTCGCAGGCACTGTCACTGCCCCTGGCTGTGCCAGCCTCCGTGGGGCCTGACAGGGTCATGCTCTCTGCTAACAGCAGCAGTAGCCTTGTGGTTGCCTGATCAGCTGCTCCTCCTGCCACCTCCCACTTGCTGGAGTGAGGCAGGGAAGGCCAGCAGGGACTAGCAAGGAGAAGCTGCAGCCCAGAACTGGGTGTAGGAATGGGAAGGCTGTGAGGAAGCAGTCTACCAGGAGTCCAGGATGTGGGTTTGTATGTTGGCATGGAAGGGATACATCTTGCAAATAGCCTCTGCAGGGAGTGCTGCAGTGGACATTGGGCCATGCCCCTCTGACTGTGGTGGAGCTAAAATAGATGAGATGAATATTTTCCTTTTAGAAATGTCCTAGAGATGAAGTTCAGTTTGTGGAGATAATAATGTAAGAATTCAAAGACAATTGCTGGCAGAGGGGGAAGTGGATGTGGCCCAAAGCATTAGGAATTTCTTCTGGAGGAAAAGCTCATACTTTTAGTGGTCTTGAGACTGAATAAAATCTCCTAGGCAGTAAGGGACTGCAAGTATTAAATGCAAGTTGGATAATTATCCATACCCTCTGACAAAGACCAACAGGACAAGATAGGTTTGTAATTTTAGATAGTGTAATGATTAGGGTAATATTAATAGTTTGAAGTATTACCCTGATCAGAGGAAGTGATTGCTGGTCTTCTCAAGGCAGGGATTGATTTGGAAGGGTAGGAAAGGGTATCATCATAGTGTTCATAGTTAAACTGGAAAACCCTTTGCATCTTATGGGAAGTACAAAGCCAACTGTGTCTGGCCAGTGCTGTCATCTGCTCCTAAAGTATTTGCCCTACTGAGGAGTAAGTTCTGGTGTCACTACATTGATACATTTCAGGAATGCCAAAAAAGGGACTGAAGGACAACTGTAAGAAATTTAACATTAGAGTCACTCAAAAGATGCTTATATGAGTTCAGTAAGTTGTTGCAGGGATTGTGAATGTTTTCCAGAGACTCCCAGTGAGTGTGTCAGTGCTTAGTACAGGATAAACTCTGCTGGGGAGTGACAGCCCTGGCAGAAATAATGCTGAAAATGTGTCAGTATTACAGAAGGAGCTGGGAAGAGATACAGCCAAGAAATCCATGCTCTACAATATCCTTTGGATTTCCTGGAGGTGAGGAATAGTGTGTCTGAGCTAGTGCATAGGATGGGAAGGTGCAATCACGGCAACTGAATACAGTGAGGGCTTGGAACACAATAGAACCCTGAGTGTATTTCTTGTATAGGATAAAGTCTCATCTTTTTTCCAGAGCTTCAGCCTTGTTAAAGCCCTCGTGTCAGCTCGTGAGGAAGGAGGCAGGAAATGTTTAAAAAGCAATCAGAATAGTTTAACCTCCCTAGTGGCTCTCTGCCCTAGACAAGGATTTAATCTGTCATGCAATGTGTTGCCTAGAGGGTTGGGGTACTCCTGTCACACTCTTCTAGTGATTTCAGGGAATGGCAAGTTGGATATGCATCCAGATACTGGCATCATGTTTTCACAGGGTTATGTGAAGTACATGCTGTATTTTTCATGTGAAATCTTCAGCTTGGAGCTATTTAGGTCACCAAGAAGAACTGGAAAAAATAGTTAAATATAATCGGTGTCACTAGTTATGCCAAGAGATCATCCTGCTACACTGTATGTTTCATGCAAACAGTTGGGACATCTGTGACTGAAAAATAAATACTCAGGGGCCTTCTACCTTGGGAAAATGGCATCATCAGTGGATATGTACACTGAAATAAGTAAAAGAGTATGTTACAGCTTTCACTTTGGAAAAACTCACCCATCTTCTCACCAGCCATGGACAGGACACTCGCTGAGCAAAAATGAAATTAAATCTATTCAAAATTTCCATGTCATCCAGGTTCAAATTACCAGGGAGGGCTAATCTCTATGGTAGAGATGAAAAATAAATGATTAGTAGGGGCTTGGAGATGATTTGTTTGGAAGGTTATGAGCCCAGCCCAGATTTTGATAGGAAGGAATGTTAGATTCTCAGCATGCAAGTGGGTGTGTAGAGGAAATAATCCTTCAAAAAATAGTCCTGGGACTTACAGTAGAGACCAAAAGTTATTTCTGAAGTTGTCCCTAGTAACAAGTCAGTTTCCAGGCTGGATGCTGGAATGGCCTGGATTCCTGGTTCTGAGTGATGATCACAAGAGAAGTTGATACCAGGATTCCTTGGGAGTTATACAGAAACAGCAGAGTTTTTGCACTCAGGGGATGACAGGAACATCTCCAAGAGGAGATGACATTATTTTGGGAATGCCCAAATCAGAGACATGTAGAGCTGCTCTGCCAGATGTAGCCTCTTGGCCTAAGGACAGACCCAGCAGCTGTGTTTAAACTCTGTGCCTTGAAAGAGATGGCTGTGATGTGGATGTAGAGGGGGAGGGTTAAGGAGAACAGTCGTGTTATCCAGAGTATTGTTGTGTTATCCAGGATATTACAGAGGGGTGCCGTGCTTTGCTCCTCCCATATTTACATCCTGCTTTGCAAGTGGAATCTCAGCTTCTTCTCAAGGTACCCTGTGATGGTGAGGTCCTGCCTGGGGTTCTTTGAAGATCTTAAGGAGAGAAGGGGGACTGTGCAAATGCCTTGGGGTTTTGTCTGTGTACGGTGCTGTTAAACAAGTAAATCTCACTGCTTGTTCCACATCTGAAAAACAACCTCAGAAAAAGGTTTGTCAACAAGGGAAAGAAGAATAATTTTGAAGGAGGCAGAAAGGTCTAAGGAAGGTCCCCAATGTGAATAAGAAAGTATTGAGCTTGCTGACATTGGGGATATCTTTAGTTGGGGGAAGTGGAAAAGAAGTCCCTTTCTGCATGTGCAGTTTTGGCCATGCCTGTGTTTCCCTAGACGTGTCTCCCTATGCCCTGTATAAATAGAGATGATCATCCTCTCAGCTGGAGCAGCTGCTGGTCAGGTGGCAGGTTAACACCCTGGAGAAGGCAAATTTGAATACAGCAGTTTCTGGAGCTGAACCACGCCCAAAGTCCAAGTGATTTTGGTGTCCTTTTGTCGCTCTGTTTTTCACACAGAGGAATTGCCTACTCTGATGGTAGAACTTCCAGTGTGCATGGCAGGCTCGGGCACAGGGGGCCCTGACAAGTATCCAGTCTGCTGTGTGAAGCTTCTGGGAATCAGAATCCCTGAATCCCAATGAAAAAGCATCTGTTTATTTCCCCTAGGGATGTGCAGTATGGATTGATAAACCACCTCTGTGCTGCCCATTTGTATGGTCATTTTTTTTATCAAAGGAAGCCTTTACACTGTGTATTATGGATAATCCAGGAAGAAAATCTGTGAAAAATATGTGATGACCTCTCCTGAGGTTCAGGCAGGGGAGCACAGAGAAGCAGCTTCTGCAACTGCTGGTAAATAATTGAGAAAACATATTGTTTACTATAAAATAAATAAACAAATTACAAAGGCTGTGACCTGCATGCATGGAACAACTTGAACTTTTTAAAGCCTGTTTGCAGAATTCTGCCTGGCCCTATGGAAGCTGCACAGCCATTGCAGGATTTCATGGAAACAGAGGAATTTCCTCAGTGTTGTCATAGTTAGGAGCAGCAGAACTGGCTGTTATGTGGATCTGTACCACTGTTTCCACCTTTCCCAGTTTTGCCTCTCTCCTTGCTGCCCCTCTGGAGCTGTCCAGCAGGAGTCACAGAGGTGCTTTGTGACAGTGCCTGGTAGGAGGACAATCCTCAAGCTGATCTCAACCAAAGCACCCCGGAGGAAGCCCTGGAATACTTCTGCTTAGACAATCATTAATCTTCCATGACAGCTGACAAAAAGAGCTGAGCAACTTTCCCCAGAATTTCCATCTTGAAAAACCCTGACAAACTGCTGTTTGTCTCAGTTCCAAATCTGAATGAAAAGATAATATAATGGAAGTTTTTTTGTGGGTTGAAAAGCTCTGAGGAGTTTTCATGAGAAATAACTCCTTGGCAGAGTGAGGCAGTTTAGTCAAAACCAGTCTGTCCTTCCACACACTGTGCACAAGTCATGGAGAGCTGTGGTTTCAGGACTGTTAACTTATTATTTTGCTTTTCAAGTCATGGTCTTGACTTTGTGGATGTGTCTTTTCATGCCTGTCATTCCCACCTTTGACCTTATTTCCAAACAGAAGTGTTGTTGGTCTGCAATTTTATTATGAGCTTGGCACAAATCAAGACTTGATACTTTATTGACAGTACAAAAGGTTTTCTTACACAGATGAAATGAAACTAGACCAATGGTGCATTGCCTTTTGCTTCTCATGTATTAAAACAAATGAATGTGATTCCTCCTGTAGCTTTGTACTCAAACAATAAACGAGGCCAGAAAAGACAATCCAGACCAAGTCTTCCCCCATCAGAAAATGGGATTTTGTTACAACAGAAATAAATCTCTGCATCTGTTTTGTGGTGTTGTCCCATGGGACCCATAGTTCCAAGCCTCTCCTGTTTTATTCTCTCCCCCAGGACCTGATTGGTGTCTGAATTGCACTGCAGGGGCTGCTCTGATACTGCACTGTTTTATGAGTGGTGAGGTCTGGCAAGAAAAGCAGCTTTTAGCAATGCAGATGCTGTAAGACACCCAGAGCTATTCACCTTCAACCATAGAAGGGATTAATTTATTTGCCAGGATGGACATTGGCATCCAGGAAAGTATTTTAATGTAATTTTTTGTCCTTGTGAGAATTCTGTGGCAATCAATTTTTTTTTTTCCTGCAGAATAATAAGAATGTAATTACTGCTTATTTTTCAATAGGAGAAATAATTCTTTGGGGTGTTTTCTAATTTGTTACTCCTTGGAATCCTGTCACTCTTATGGGTCCCATCTGTGTTTGCGACTCACTTCCCTGGGCACTTTGCAGCCTCTCAGAACCAAATGAAAAGTTTGGGAGTGACTGGACATGTAGATGCTTTACATTCCCTTGCTGAAAGGAGTCTGTAAGAGCAGGATTCAGAGTTGTTACAGAGATAACAGAAACTGAGGCATTTGCACCAGGTATTCTATAGTCTTAAGTAAAATAAATTTTATTTATTTAAAATAAATTTATTTCAATTACATTTTCTTATTTCTCAGATTTTCACTCTGCACTGGAGGTTTCTCACATCCATCTGATGACATTGGTTTTTTGGCCAATCCAAATTGCCCTAACTGTTTCATCCTCCTGCTGATGTCTCTCTCCTCTGCCAAGGTAGAGCCCTCTCTTTGCTTCCCTCTCAGTGAGGAATCCCAAATGCTTGAAACTCTTCAGTGAAAGAAGACAACAGGGTTTGGTCGAGCAATTGTCCAGTTTCCTTCCTGGTTCCTTGTGTCAGGGACAGACTGTTAAGAACTGAGCAAGGATGCCATGCCTTAAAGGGAAGGGTGAAAAGATGTTTTAGGTTTAGGAAAGAACACTAAAATCTCTACATCGAGCCTTGAAGTCTCACAGAACATATCTTTTACTCCTCATCACCCAACAGCACATGATACCTGCCTGTTTCCTGTATGGACATAAAGGAATTATTGAAACTGGGCAAAGTGCTGGACATAGCATGACTCCTCTTGAGCTTCCTTTATTCTGGTGTGTTTGCAGTCTTGGCTAAATATTGAACGTATTTAGAAAGTGGTTTTGTGGCTTTGACATGTGATTGGGTGATATTGCTAATTTCATATGTGCTATAAGGGGTAGAGGGAAATAATTGGCTGCTCTGTTTTTTCTTGAGGCATTGGAAATGAAGTGGCTTTGACTTCTGCCTAAAATAGCTCAGACTTGGTTTCCCAAGATGCTGGTAAAACATCAAAATACCTCAGCTAAAATCAGTATTTCAGAGTGCTCACATGAAGGCAACCTGTGGGTAACCAGTTTTAAGTATATAAGGTGCGAGAAATTTCTGAAGGAAGATAAGTTTTTAGTGAAACTAAAATATCATAGTACTCCTTATTCTGAACTGTTATCAAATTCTTCTCAGTTGTGGTTTCCGTGGAAAGCTGATTTTCTCCATTCCCTGCTCCAAGAAGTTTCTATTTTCATTCACCCTAAGAAAATAAACTCACTGGAAGTATATATAAACATTTGCTTCAAGCTACTCCAGGAGAATCCAATCCAACATGTACAGAAGTCTTTCCAGTGACTGCAGTTTGATCATTTCCATTCAGTCCTGTAGTGAATGAGAGTTTCGTTTAAAAAGAAAAAAAGAATAAGAAGAAGGTTTTGGTGAAAAATAACATTTGGAATTTGGAAAATGAACCAAGTGGTGCTGGTTTTATGCTGTGTTACACAGTTGGGTTGTGCACTGTACTTTCAGCAGTTCATGTGTGTGCAGAAGTATTGATCTGCAGTGAATCCAGTGTGATCTTTCACTCCTGATGCTTATTAAATACATGCCTATGAAAATTCTTCCCAGGAGTGATTTAACTTGATTCTCAGCATATTATTGCTTTCTCTGTACCAGGTATTCGCTATTTTGCAAAGGCATCGGAAAAGAAAATGTACTTAAAACAATCCTGAAGAGTCCTTGTTAGCTCTGCTGGGTTTAGAGGGCACAATTCTTCCCTCACTGGCACTCTGTAATTCTGGTCCACATGATGTGATACTGATTTTGAGTGAGAGTTTAAAAGCTTCCTCAGCTGTGAAATGAATGACTTCACAGGTCCTGGTCATATTTTTGTTTGTAACCATGCACCAACATGTACTTAATCAGTACTTCTGGATTTCTATGATGTAATTCTGCAGTGATTTCAACGTGGCACCAAGACGAGCAGACTGCATCAGGAGCTGGGATTTTCGAAATATCAGCAGAATCACTCACCCTCCATCTCAGGACAGACAGATCGCACGTGTCACCATGGGAGGAGACACCTCAGCCCTTATTTCACACTCTTCAGCTGGAGCCTGAGCAGGACTGTGGGCGGGGACTTGTCACCTTCTGTGGGCAGGGCAGCACCCAGGTGACCCCTTGGGTGACAAGGTATTTCAGATGGGTTTGCTGTGCAGATTGTCAGTTCAGCAAAGCCCCAAGGGGTGCAAAGTACCCCAGATGGAGGACTGCTCCCATTGCAGTAGACATCTGATTTCTCTTCCTGCCCTCACATCAATCTCATAGGGCTGTTTCTCTACATGTCAGATGTTTTCATTCTGACCTCCTTTACCAGTCAGACCAAGTCCATACAATTCCTTGTCCGGGACAGGTTTTCTCTTGATGATGTGTTATGCAGAATGTCCCTTTCCTCTAGCCAAGCTCAGATCATATGTCAATCATAGGAAGTGAAAAAAAAATGTGGTTCAACCACGAAACCATTTTCCAAGACAGAAAATCAAAAATAGAGATGTTGCAGAGTGGGATGCCAAAGTATCTTTGCATCTGGGAAGAGACAACTGGGTAAATTAAATAGAATTTTTCTGTGGAGATGTTAACAAATGGCGAGGGTCTTGCAAAGCCTGCAAAAGTTTCTGTCATCCTTGGCTTGGGTGAGTGACAGACTGGACTTTGAGTGGCTGTACAACATCCTAATTATTTATGGAAAAGGTAGCATTATGTTTTCCCAGTGACCTTTGCTCAAGTGTTGATTTTCACCTGCTGATTGTCAGCCCTCACACATGAGGTATTTGTGTAGAACAAAAGCACTAACACAGAGGAAACTGGAAGTGTCTGGTGGCATTTCCCCTTGCCCTCCTGGCTGCACATGTGGAAGAAAACAGCCCTTAACTCCAGCATTGGCTTCCAGTAATGAGCTATTGCTGCCTGCAGTGCTGATTCCTGGTGCTTGGCCCACTGTCAGGGCGATATGACTTACATTAACTGCGGTGTCCCATATCCACAGAGGTATTAAAAAGATAAGCAGTCAACAATTGAAGTTAATTGCTTTGATTTTGTCTGCTGATTACCAGAACTGTAAGATGCTGTTTTTCATTGCCTAGCCTAGAGCATTAGGTGTGACCAAGATTACTGAGGAAGGAAAGAGTGTAGAAATCCCAGACTCCCAGTTTAGAAAAGAAATACTAGAAGGTTTGGTTCAACTGTATGCCTTTGCTGAGGGGAAAATGGGCCTGAATGTTACATAGTGTTGAGATTTCCTTACTTTTGTCCTTCCCTCTGGAGCCTTGGAGTGGGTGATTTAAAATGTTGTGCCAGCTCTGCTCTGAACCCCTGTACTGGGTACATGAAGTCTTCGGGCTGGGAAGGACCCAACTGACTTAAGCTCATATATCTAAGGGAGACCGCTGCACTAAACACACAGTTCCATAATGCTGATTTTTTTTTTTCCTTAGCACTTAGTGCATCTGAGAGGGAAGGGGAAGGGTGTTATTTCTCACCGAGAACACAGCTCTCAGCAGTATTGTTTTTTTCATCCGAAGAAGCCCAGAGTAAGATGAGCACCAAGTTAAAGGAACAATGGGAGCGTAAATGTCATTTAAGCATATACATCTGCAAGCCATTCTCTCCTGAATGCTTGGAAAGTTTACTGTATAAATATTGCTTTTTCTTACTCCTTCCCTGCTCTGCCTAGCTCTGATTGCTCTCAGCCTGGGGACAGGAGGAGGGTGCAGCTCATGATACCAGGCAGCACCATCTCTGCAGGGTCCTTAAAGTCCAGATATCACCTGGTGCAGAGCAGTTGAAAAGCTCTGCGATTAAACAAGCAGGTGGAAGCCTCGGCAAGGAGCCCAACACAGGAACTAAACCATTGCAGTCATGGCCCCATTAAAGTACCTTTCAGTCTGGAAATGAGAAAAATGCCTTAGGCAGACCATTCTCAAAATAGCGTTGCAGACACAAAGCCAATATAAACATTAGATGCTCTTAAAGTTCATTTGTTTGAATCGTGGGGTTGAATTGACTCCTTCACCACTGACAGACAGTGCATATATCTCACTAGCAGCTCTCCAGAGGGTTCTCAGCTGTTTGTGTGGGGAGACAGATACTGTTCTTCAGGGAGGTTTCTGTAGCATGGCTGTTTCTAGAACGTAAAAGGTCAACAGCAAAATTCTGGAAACGTAGTAAATAAATACTGTGACAGCCCTGCCCATCATCTGTGTTGACAGAATTCTCCTGAGGTTATTGGTG
Organism: Daphoenositta chrysoptera; assembly: GCA_013397915.1. Classification (NCBI taxonomy): domain Eukaryota; kingdom Metazoa; phylum Chordata; class Aves; order Passeriformes; genus Daphoenositta; species Daphoenositta chrysoptera. The sequence goes on along the minus strand of VZRO01003953.1, from coordinate 2,012,549 downwards.
TTATTTATTTGTTTTTACAACAGCAGCACTAATTTATTTTTATTAGGAGCCCCAGCTGTTGTTGGGGTTCCATTGTTACGATCAGTGGAGGGGCATGTCATAACAGGCAGGTCCTCTTTGAAATATTAGTGCTTTACTCTGAGCAGCAAGGCTGTGTATGGGAGGTAAGGAGGATTCTTCTTCTTCCTACTCTAAACTGGAAAATGGTGGCATGCAAAATTTCGCAAGTTGGCCAAGGCCAAGGCCACCCACAGTCCAGAAACTGCAAGCTGGGGATTATAAATCTGTCAGCTTTAATGAGGTGTCTGGCTGGAGGGAGTCTCATATGAGTCCAGTTTAAAAGTTAAACAGAAAAAGCCCTGCAAATGTACTATAGGCAGCACATGGTGTGCGTGGTCAGTCCTGCTGAAGGCAGTGCAGTGTGTCCCATGCACTCCAAGTGAACGTGGGTATGCACTCCCCTCGCTCTAGGTCGAGGCAGAAAAGTGGAAGATTTCAAAAGAGAACAAAGTTTGCTGACAATACAGACCAGACAGTCCTGAAATGAAGGATTACCTCCTTTCTCAAAAATGAAGCAGCCATAACCACCCTTACTACCACGAGTAGCATTTCTGACATGTCCCTCTACCACTGCATTAAAAATGAACACAGGCTGCTTTTTGCAGATGTGATGGGTGTTAATATTGTAAATCAGCAGAGAGTTCCTTGACCCACTCAATGAGGTGTTTCCCCTCACACCTGCAGCTGTGCAGGTGCTCACAATTAGGTGGATGATGTTTCCTGACTTTCACCAAGAGGTCAAATACAAAGCACAATGAGATGGAAAATACTGTAGCATGTGGTGGTAGAGGGGGCAAAAAGGAATGGGAAGGAAAATGATTTCCATTCTGACGCAAAGAACTTTCAAAAATTCATTCGTGAACTCTTAATATTTCCTGTCCTCCCTCATTCCGTATTTTCTGAAATATGAAGACAGGATGTTCCAGATGGAATGAAGTTGCCAAGATGATGGAAGGTTGTTTGTGCAAACTGAAAACCTTAAATGTTTTCCTTTCTTGGGTTTAGGATGATGGTATTCACAGGTAGCATTTGTGTTGCCATGACCCCTGAAAACCTGGGTTTTAAAAGTCATGCAGATATTCACAGATTTTGTCCTACTTTAGGCACTGATCCGCCACTTTGAGCTACTTTTTGGGAAAAAGCAGCCATAGGAGAAAGCCTGTTGTCACCTAGAAAGAGGACAGAATGCTACAGAGAGGATTTGTGTTACAGAACACGCAGGAAGTCTAATTTCTTCCATCACTTTTCATAATTTACATTTCCTTAATGGCAGCATGAATTGATCATGTACAGGTAAAGATATTACCACACATATGATTCTAATTCTGTAAGGCTGCTGAGGGATCTGAAGGGAAAACAAGGAATTTGTCTAAGGATGAGCCTGATTCATTGCCAAGTGAAGTCAATGAAAAGACTTCTATCAGCTCCTGTTAAACTTGGTTTTGAGTGCCATAATTAAACATATATTACAATTCTGCCTCCCTGTTTTACCTTCCAGCAGAAACAAATCCTTTAAAATCACAAGCATTCCCTTTATTGCTCGTGCTGTTGTTGAGTGGTATAGGAGGTGCAGGCTTGGGGTTTGACTGCATCTGACAGCTGGGAAGAGACTTTAGGGCAGTTTGCAGTGACCATGCCACTCCTCTCAACTGGGCAAGGACCCTGTGACTGACAAAGCCTTTTCCACACCTTTTTGGTGTGACCAAGCCTCCTAGAAAGAGGCAGAATGGCTTCAACAATTCCTTACTGTCACTGTCTGGAGGCCCTGAGGATACAGCCCTGCCCATGAGAAGGCTGATGAGCAGCACTGGCAGCCCAGGCCTGGGGCACATGGATTAGTCTGCTCCAATGCCACCCATCAAAACTCTTGGTACAGTAAATAGGGAACACATGATTTCTCCATCTCATCTGCAAATGCCATATTAACAGTTCACATTGCAAGGAGAGGAAGATACTCCTTTAGTTAAGTACTAAAACAGGCTACTTCAGTCCAGTCCCATGTAATTAAAAACACCTTGTTCATCACTACCTAATTTTCCTTCAGCTGTTTATGTTTGCCCTTGATTCTTTGCTGCTCTTAAATAAAGGAGCTTTTCAATTTCAAATAAAGAACATTCTAAAAATAATTTTGATTCTTGTGAATCAGAAGGCTGCCTAAAACATACCCAAATACACTTTTTTTCCCTTCTCCTTAATGCAGTTATATTGGAGCAATCTGAAAGCAAATCCCCTGTAGTCACTGGTAGGACGTGGGAGGTGTTTGCACGTTTTAAGGGTGGCCAGCCCTGCTCAGCTGGCCACACCTGCACTAGGTTTTGTAGCAAGGAAGGAGCTGGGTTTGTAGGGAAAGGCTGATGTGTAAGTAGTGTGCTGATGCTGCTTTTATGGAGAGCTGTAAGCTGAGGAAAGGCTGAATTGGGAATATACTGCTCAATGAGAGTGAGCTGGAGCACTTCTGAGCTTGAGGTAGAGACCTTTTTATAGGGTGATGATGGTTAACTGAGGAATAGTGCCTGGATGAAAGCTGCTGCTGTGAAGGTGCCTCCTGAGGAAGAATGGAGTTAAGCTGCTCTGCACAAGGTTTCCTGATATCTCAGAACTTTTTCCCCTTGGAAAAGGGGAGACTACTGAGAGCAAGGAGTAAGAATGAAAGACTTGGCAATGTGATTTCAGCCCTGCATGTCCAGTGCGTCTTCAGAGGCAGAGGAATAAGGCCTGGCAAGCTCTGCCAGGTGCAGCTGGAAGGCAGCAAGGAGAGAAACCAAACACTACTGACTTGGGCTGGGTGAGAGATCAGAGATTGCTTTTTCCTCAAGAAAATGCTCCTTTGAAAGTCTGGGGTCTTGATTAGCCCATTTGCTGTTACTTGTCTACAAACGGCTCCCAGATGAGATCCACTTCATCTCCTGGAAGTGATGCAGCATTAATAGGTAATTCAGAATGGAGAGTGAGTCTTAGGGGGCCTGTATTGGCTCTTAGAGCCCCAAGACTTGTATGGGATGATATCACAGTCTGCAATACCCTTGGCAGGGATGATGGGCACTGGATGGCTTTATTTTATGTCCATGTATGCAAGCAGGTGCATAAATAATCATACATAACCCCTGCAGAGTAGTGGTGAATGTGCCAGCCTCCTGCGAGTGGTTCTGTGTGCCCTCTGCCTGTGGCTCACCACTGAGTGCTCCCTGCAGCTGAGCAGGAAGGAAACATGAGGCTGAGTCTTGTGATGCAGTCTGATATTTGAGCCTTTTGTTAAACTGATGGCATGTTGTTGGGGTAATGTCTGTGAAGTTACAGCTTTTATCAGAACAAGCAGTGGTGCTTTGATTCCAGTGATTGCAGGATGTTGTAAATCCCGGGATATTGCAGGTTCAGGGAAAGGGTGGCATCACTTAGACATGCTTTTTAAGCAGGTTCACCAAAATCTGCAGACATTTATTGGTCCAGATGAGTTTGCAAGTGTTGAGTGCTGGACCTCCATTTCTGTTGCACTTTGAAGAATTAGGACAGATGTTGGTACATGCTGTTGTTAGTGACCGGAAGGAATGGCTTGAAATCCTTTGTTCTAGGATGTAAAACTCCATTTTTCTTTAGTTACCCAGGCTAATTAAGATACACTTAATTCCTGGAGTATTAACTTTGGCTTGTCATCATCATGTACAAAGTGATGGCCAATAGGTTGTTATTCCACAAAAAATCTTTTTTTGCCTTGGAAAAGTCCCTTCTCTTTGATCATTGTGGGTTCAATCTCTGCTTGATCCCTGTATAAACCATTTACTTAAGAGCTGGACTCAGTGATCTTGGGAGTCCCTTCCAGCTCAGGATATTCTGTGAAATCTGTGACCTGAGCAAGGCTTTGGGCTACATGTTAGAAAACTTGACTGAAATGAGAAACTGGAAAAATTTGTGTAATCAAACCAGTGATGGTGGTGGCTGTAGCACTGATGAGCTGAGTAGCCTTTCCTGTCTCTGTGCTTGGGGAGGCACCAGAGTCCTTCCCTGCCTTTCTCATAGTCAGCTGAGGATGTGTTTCCTCCACCCGATTTTTGTTGCATCTCTGTAATACATTCCTAAGTTGATTTTTGGCTTCTGCTTCGTAGATGCCCTTCCCTTCATTGTAAGAGTGAGGGGTGGGAGTTTGAGGAAGATGGGAGAGGCGTTTGAACGTTATAGGATCTTCCTTCTCTTTGTTCCATTTAATTGCTGTTATCCACTGGTATTTAGTCCAGCGGAGCTTGCAGAGTGATGAGAAACACAGTCCAAGGAGTGCCAGGAATTGCATTGTGCAGTCAAATGTCTAGGACAATGGAAATTCTAGGGATGTTTTGCCTGCTCTGAGCGATGCCTGATGCAATTAATCCCTCCTTTTGAAACAGATTATGGTTTGGGCAGGACAGGGGGATAGAAATTGTTCATTCAACCCAGAACTTTTTGAAGTTATTCTGTTCCTTTGTGGATCCACACGGACACTGAGCAGTGTGTACGTGGGTACAGAAACTGGTTTATTATTTAAAGTGTATCGCTTCGTGACTTACCCTGGCCACTCTTGAACTCTTCTTGATGGACTTCGTTTGGGTTTTTTTGGTTTTTTTAGGTTTTTTGCACAATAATGTGTGGTCTGTTCAGGTGGAGTCCCACAAACCTCCGACTGGAGCAGGAGATCATTTCTGCCTGCAGATCACTGAATCTACTTGAAGAAAAAGGAGAGTCTGTCCAATAACAACATCTCAGTAGAGGTCTGAGGAATTTCTGGTGTGGGGTGTGAGCCAGGCTGTGGATGGGCTGGAGTGTAGTTTCAGGCTGTCTTGTAGCTGTTGCCTGCCTCTTCCTGTGCCTCTCCAGAGTGATGGTGCTGTATCCCAAAACCTGCAATCCATTAGGAAATTCTGAATCTTTCACTAGAAACGTATATACCTATGCTGTCTCATTTTATGCTTTTTCTAACAAATGTTTTGGCTCAAGTGACGAATGCTGATGTAGGAACCTGTCCTTTTCCCCTTCATATCAGCTCCAGAAGCTGAGGGAGGCCTCTGCAAAGAATTTCTTCATCAAATAATTTTCTGGAGTCTCAGCAGAACAGCAATAAGAAACAGAAATGGTGGGAAGTAGTAAATGTAACATGCACGCTGTAATGGAGGAATAATGGTGTTTGACAGTTGCAACTTAAATGGAATGATTTTTCTAACATCATGACTTAAATTTTGTGGAATTTCTGGCCTTGGAAATGCTCAAGACTCAACTAGACAAGTCTCTGAGCAGCCTGGTCTAATTACACCTGCTTTGAACTGGAGGTTGGAGTAGATGACTTCCAGAGGTCCCTTCTTACTTAAAATATTCTGTGATTTTAATAAGAGTATCTCATACCTTGGTCCCTTTCTCTCTGTGTGGTGTGTGATATATGTTACACTACTTTGGCAGGGATTTTCTGCATCATTGAAGTCATTTATACTGAAATAATTCTTGAAAAGATTAATAAATATTATACCACACTATATAATTTTACTATGTGTGCTAGTCTTCCTATCAGTGCTTGGCTGTATTCATGGCTGCTTTAAATCACTTTAGCCATGTGGATAGTTAGTTGCAACACTTTAATTTAATTTCTTTTATATATTCACATCTGAACCTTGGTTTACTTAGTACTGTGTCCAATGTTTGGTGCTTAAAAGGAGATTAATGTTTGGGGGTTATCTATTAGCTTTTAAATTCATAACGAAACCTCTCTCAAACTTGGGTTAAGGCTCCTCAGGGGCAGCCAACTAAAATTCTGGATTGCTTCTAATCTTTTCCTTATTGCTATTAGGATTTAAAGATCCTCTGTCTACATGAGAACTGGGCCCTAGGATCCTTTCATTTTCAGACAGGACTCCAAAGAACTCATATAATGTTAATATCTTTCACGCTGGTGAAATGTCACTGATTTTTTTACTGGCAGAGAATTTGGCCTATTCTGCAGTGTTTCAGGGTTGACAGACTGAAGGTCCAACCTCTGCCAGTTGGCTGGGAGGGAACACCAAGCCTTGGATGCACATAATCTTGTGGGAACAGTCTACTTCTGGAAATCAGGAAATATTTCCTTAAACTGTTGATTACTTGGAGACCATACCGCAAGGAGGATAATTCACTTGCCTTGTTTCTGTTCCTAAACAGCTGTTTCCTGGCCGTGACTGGACACGGAGTACTGGGCTGGAAGGACCTTGGATTTAGCTCAGTCTGGTTACTGGTACTGCTCTGGCTGGAGCTGTGCCTAATCATGGTTAGTGAAGGAGGACCCAGACAAATGATACAGCTGGGGACTGAGGGAGGGTGGTTGAGGAAGAGTGATGGAGGTGGTCATCCTTGACTGTTGAAATGAGGCTTAATTGCTGCTCTTCAACAAATACTGCTGCTGTTCAACACATGTCACAGGCTAAAACCTCCCTTGATTTTAAGGTCTTAATCATATTGCCTTGACAATCAGCAAAATGGATACATTGTGCGGACCACAAGATGTCAACAAGACACACCCACTGTCCACATTTGGCAGCTTTTTTTGAAAAGTGAACTAGCAAGTGCCAGGAGAGCCAAACCAAACCTAAAATGAAGACAAAACCAGAAGGACCATCCAGATGGGTGTGTGTCTATTTGAAACAGACCTTTTTTCAACAGGTCTCATGACACACTTGTCCCAAACTGGAATCCAAGTCATCAGGTTTATGGTAACGAATGATTCAAAGTGAGCAACTCCCTCCCCTTCTCTCTGCTCAGGTTTTTTGCGATTTCTATGGTGAGATGAAGGAAGGAAGAAATCTAAGGCTGTCTAACCTCAAACCTCTATGCACAATTCCATTACTGGTGATGGATAGTGTGCTGGGGCACACCAACAGGAAAAGATATTGATTAGGCTGGTACATGCCTTAATTTAGGGCTGTCTCAGATTTATTTGGGGAGCCAAGGTCACTCTTCTAAAGGATTTAATGGAGGCTTTCAAAGCCTGAAGACCTCATTCTGTCCCAAAATACAAGGACTAAGATGATCTGGGACCTGTCTGTGTGTTGCTGAACACTGTTTACTTTTCCACCTACTGCATGACTAAGAATATGTATAGGCAGTTAATTCTTGATAACCTTCAATTTTGTGCTCTGTTACTTATGTAAAACTGATCACTTTAAATTAAACCTAACTGTTCATTGAATATTTCAAGACAGTATTATGAAATATTCCAGAATAGAAATCAATAGTTTAATTGTCCATAACCAAAACTTGTTAGATGTTGTAAATGGAGGAGCTCTCAAGTTTTTCCTGTATTGAAATATTAGCTAGAAAAAAAAGACTGCTGAACTTTTGTAGTTCAGTCTGACTGTTGTAGCACTTTCTCCGGCTTTCCAAATCTGCTGTGGTCAGTTAAGGATCACAGCACTTGCCATTTCGAGTGAAGTTTTGTAGCTGTGGGTTATTAAAACATGTGGGGGTTTCCTTTCTAATATATTGATGTCTTGGAAGCTACTACTGTGTGCTCTGCACTCTCAGCCATAGAGAACAGAGTGGGAAAGCAAAACTTTCCATCAGTTCATGACATGCGGTCAAAGTTGCATTTCAGCATGCACGAAACAGATCTTATTCTGTTTGGGTTGGGTGACATTCAGGGATGGAAATGAAATTATAAAAATCATCCTTTATTCATAAAGTCACAGAATGGTTTGGACTGGAAGAGGCCTTAAAGATCATCCAGTTCCAACTCTCCTGCCTTGGGCAAGGACATCTCCCACCGGACCAGGTTGTTCCAAGCCTTGTCCAGCCTGGCCTTGAACACTTCCAGGGATGGGGCAGCCACAGCATCTCTGGGCAGCCTGTGCCAGGGCCTCAACACCCTAATGATGAAGCATTTCTTCCTAATATCTAATCTAAACCTTCCCTTTCTCAGTTTGAAGCAGTTCCCCCTTGTCCTGTCGCACCATGCCCTTGTGGAAAGTCCCTCTCCAGCTCTCTTTTAGCCCCTTTAAGCACTGGAGGGTTTCTAAGGTCTCTCCAGAGCCTTTTCTTCTCCAGACTGAGCAACTCCAATTCTCTCAGCCTGTCTTCACAGGAGAGGCTTTTATTTTGCCCTCCTTAACTTCAGTGGATGAGGATGTATGTCCTTAGGAAGATGCTCTGTATTTGCAGACTAGCATGTTTGCCAAGTACTGCTGTAATTAGGATAGTAAATATTTGTTTTTGATTGAAAACCCAGTAAATATTTGTGTATAACCCATATAAATGGCTAGAGGCATTTTACAGCTGAGCAGACGCAGCCTTGCACTGACCTTTCTCAAAAGTTTTCCTCTTTTTCTGAGAACTAAGTCATATAGTTAGAACCAGAAATAGCTGCTGCTCTCTTCACCTTCCAGGGAATGTACAATCAGGGCAATGAAAAAACACATAAATAAAAATGATCCCCAAATGTTCAAGCTTGCCTGAACTTCTATATTGAGAGAAGTCCTGATCTAAATCTTTGCACCCCAGACCGCTCTTTAATTGCAGGGTTGGTTTGCACTTTGCAACTTTAAAATGTTTATTTCTTTTAAATGGAGAAGGAAAGTGGCAGAGCAGAGGGGTGGTTATATATGATGCCCTGAGAGGGGGGTGCTTGCTCCTTTTTCCTCAGGTTACTTTGGGAATTAGGCTTCTTTCATCGTGTTTCTGGTTTTCTGCTTGCTTCCCAGATATGCACTTTATCCTCTACTGGGATCTAAAAGGGCTATTTCTTTTCAGCCTCCAGAAGTCATCTTGCTGGTGCTCTACAAATATGACTGCTCTCACTTGATTTAGCTGCAACTGTTGAGGTGCATTGATGTGTGGTTCAGTTTTGTTCTGGATTCCTTGTGGAATCTTCACAGTGGCCCTAGTAAAGTAGTCCAAGTGTCTTCTTGGTTCTCCTGTTTCAGTAGAAACACTCTGGTCTCCCAAAAGTCACTGAACTGATGTGGAAACAGATTAGGATGCTGAGGTGGAGCTTGTGCAATGAGGTGACGGCTGCAGACTGGGTTTAACAGCAACAGTACAGGAAATGCTTTCCCTGCTGCTGCTGGGCCTTGCAGGGATTGTGAAGGGAGGGTTTCTCCTATTTGGGGAGTCTAGAAACTATGGATGAGGCTAGAGCAGAGGAGAAAGCTGGGCATGTTACAATGAGAGAGCAGTGATTGTTCAGCAATGAGACTGTACCTGTTAATATTGAGAGTTCATTTCTCAGTACCTGTGTGCAAGACTCTTGGTGGAAGAGGGAACATTCCACACTTGCTCTCTTTCATGCTGGTTTATTGCAGGGTTTACTCTGTTGCTCCAAGCACCTTGTGCACACAGCTGTGTTCTCAGCACTTGCTCAAAGTTCACTTGCTGTTCTGGCTCAAGCTAGCAATTTCTCCAATAGATTCCTAAAACGTGTCACAGTGTCTAAATGTAAGAGTGGGTAGAGTAGTAACCAGGTCATTGATAGAAAGACTATAAATTCCATATGAGCAATAACCAGATTTGCAGCCCCTCAACTCTTCTCCAGGCTGTAGAATGATTGTCTGCAGTTACGTTAACCCAGGAACGGAGATGTGGAAACAATGGTTTGTCTCTTTATAAATACACCTGCCTCAAGTATTTGCAGAGGCAACCATCTCTCCTCTGCTTCCATAACATACCTGCCTAGAAAGGTTTTATTCCATGGCACTGGACTTGCAGCTTAGCAGTGCACAATTAATGATATTTGTCCCTATTTTCCCCCACTTGCTGAATGAGACCAGTTGATGGGTTTGATGCTTGCAAAATACTTCCCTGGTTTAAAACTATGGAGAGCTCTCTTTCACTAGTTTAGTAAGTGGGCTATGGTTATTTATGTATTTATCTTTCAAAATTCATACCTAAGGGACTTATTAGGTGTTAATACCTAGAATTTTTGTCTATTCAGATAAATGACTATCCTTGTAAAAAAAGTCAAGCTCTTTGTTCAGATTTACCTCCTTGGATCCAACTATATGGAACCTTTTGGTTTTTTGAGTTGGAGTCTTTCAATATTGCTAACATGATGAAATTGTCCAGCCTGTGAGTTGGGACTTAGATTTTCCTAAAAAAAACCCAAAACTTTGATATTCTGGAAAACTTCTGTTAAAGATGTTACAAAATCACTAATCAGTGTATCCTTCTATGGATTAATCAGCCAGTTCTGAATGAAACCCAATTTCTGCAGTGTTTTTTACCATAAGGCAAAACACTTAATGTGACCTTAAAAAACAAAGGGGCTGTGCACACCTGTGGATATGATGGATGCTTCAAATCATCTTAGATTCCATACACATCTTGCTGACCAAGGGGGCTTGAAAGGCAAAATCTATTTTTTCAAACATTTAAAAATAGCTGGCTGGAAGGTGTAATGTAACAATAAAACACATATTGAACATGCTTGTGGTGAAACTCTTCCTCAAAATGGAGGGTTTGGAACCAGACTTGAGGAAAACCCAAACCCTGAGAAGTTTCAGGTACATCCATTTTATGAATGTGTCCATGGTATGGACTCCATAGGTGACCAATCTCTTCAGAAATGAAAGACTAATAAAAAAATTCAGCTGAGAGGAATGCAGTTCTTCTAGGGCATCCTCTGACTGTGAGCAAGATCAAACCAGACTATGTCACTCCTTACAGATTTTCCTTTAACCTGTCCTTAATTCTCCTAATGGTGGATGTTCTGTCCAAGAAAAACATTCTTGTGCTTCACTACTCCTTTACTTCCAATGTTTTCCTGAATATGTGTAACTTAATCATATTTCTATTTGTTCTGACCACCATGGATTAATTCTTTCCCCTTTTTTCAGTAGCCCATTTCTCTTCTCTTTAAGCAACCCCAGTTTCTCAGTCTTTTTTGGCAGCTCATGATTTCTGAACTTCAGATCATTCCCATGACTCTTCTCTGGAATTTCTCTAAATGGTCCAAATCAGGGCATAATTATTCAGCTGAGGTCTTGAAAAAGCTGAATGAAGTGGGCGCTTCATATGCCTCACAGTTTTTACTCCTGGTTATATGTTCCAGGATGATGGTTATGGCTTTAGTTATTCAAAAGTCTGGTTCTCTTCATGCACTTCTGCACAGTCCTTAACCTCTTCTTCTAGCCGTAAATGAGTATTCCCACTTCAATGCAAAGATATTGTACTTTCTGAATTTTCTCAGATATTGTTTTTTGCCACGTAATTCATTAGTTTAATTTGGAACTCTAGGCCTGTCCTCCAAGGCAGATTCCCTTCAAGCAGCAACGTCATCCATGTAAGTTATAATGTCTAGGCCAGAGGATCTACTGGAGTTAGTGCCAGCTAAAAAGTTGGGAACTGTGGTTAAAATGCAATTTAGAAGTGCCATTCTGACTTAAATTCCTGGTCAGTACCTACAGGAAAGGTGCACCAAGAATCTGCATCACATTTTGAAGAGGAGAAAGCTGAGGCCCAGAGGAACTAGCAACTTGTGCAAGGTCACAGAGGAAGATGGCAGGGGAGCAGGGTCCAGTCCCAGCTGTGTCAACTCCCAGACCAGGGCCTCAACCACAAGCCCATCTCTCTGCCCAGCTGAGTCTTTCTGTCTGCCTCCTGGGCAGAGCCCAAGCCCTTGGTGAAAGATCAGGATACAGTGTAAGCAAAGTTGTGTTTATTTTAAAATGCGGTCCTCTGCAGGATCTGGGATGTCGGCATGGCTGCGGAGCCGCCGGAGATGTCGGAATGCGTCATGGGGTTTGTGCTGCCTCGCTATGTGGATAAACCCTGGGACAAATAGCAGTGGAGCCAAGGCAGGCTTTAGGAAGCAGGAGGCACCTCAGCTGGAGTTGATTACCACTTCTGTATATCCTGTCGTCTTGAGGGAAATCTGGCAAATACATGTTGGGAAGAGTGTATAGTAAGAATAGGAAGGAATTAGTGGTCATAGAGAGGTCAGAGCGAGTGGCACAGCTTGTTAATATTAGCCCTGAAGCCAGATTGGCTCATAAGGTGTATTGCCTTTGGGAAAGGTGATGCACTGCTCCATTTGGATACCTGTCCTGTGAATTCTCTGTGTGATTTGACCGGACCAGCTTCATAGGGATGCCAGCTGTAACATGTGCCTTGGGAGCAGACAGGTGATTATGCCCTGCTTTGTTTTTTGGCTAGTTATCACAGGAAGTGTATGCCTACTTCTCTGGTGGCCTGTCTTGCAAACATTGTTGGAGTAGTGGGCCCTAGAAACATGAAGCAGATGTGGGTGAAGGGTGGAGTTTCTGACTAAGATAGGCTAGTTCTGTTGCTGGGGATGTGTCTTAGAGAAAAAAAGGGACATCTAGTTCCAAAAGCATACTTGGATATAAGTCCAGAAAAAGGCCATCTTTAAGAAGGAATGTCTAGTAGTTAAGTTATTTGCAGGAAAGATCTGTTCTAGTTCACTTAATCCTGGATGAGGCACCTCTAGTAGCCCAGCTCTATACAGTGCCAGAGTTAAACCTGTGCTGCATGAGCCATGAGTGATACTGGAATGTTCAAAATGGTAGGAACGAGAGGTAATGTTGTGTGTGGGATGCTTGGGAGAACTATCTATGTTCTAAGATCCTCTTAATGAGAGAAGGAAAGAAAGAAGGGGTTAATGCAGCTTGTGGGGAGACAGGAAATGTCCCAGCTGGAACTGATTAAATCTGCTGTGTAGCCTAAGCTGCTCAGATGGGAGACACATGGCAGAGTGAGATGTGTTGCTTAGCTCCAAAGGATGTCTTATCGCTAAGTGGGCCTTGAGCATTGGTTGGAAGTCTGGCTCCATACTTAGGGATCTGGGCTATCAGCAGAATGTCAAACCACATTTAACCTTTTCCACACACGAGTTTCACATGCCCAAGAAGAGGCACGTGAAATAGAAGCTGCATGTTTTTCTGCACCTGGCCCCCAAGCCATTAGAGAGGCTTTAGAGCTGTGTGATGCCTCACTGTCCCTGCCTGTTTGCCTCTGTCCCTGGGTAGAACAGTGACATAAAGTGTGAGGCAACTTGGCCTATTCAGAGATGGGAGAAGGACTGGGACAGCCCTGCTGTCAAACTGAGTCTTAGAACTTGACAGCTGTCAGGGCAGTGTTAATTGTGGCTGTATCTAATTAGCAGGGCCTGTGACCTCTGCACGACGTCCTAGTTCACAAGCAGTTACAATTTGTACGAGTTTCCTCTGAGCCATTACAACAGAGGTGTGTTTCTTCTAAACAGCTCCAGCCATGGGCATAATTCTGTGTCCAGCACACAGAATTACTGCCAGGGTCTGTGTGGAGCGATTCCTTACAAACCATCCCCAGAATCCTTGTTTGTGGCTATTTTAGTTTTTTAAAAAGTATTTTTTACAGAACGCATCCTTAATTAAAAAAAAAAAAAAATTCTTATTTTTACTGTTCTTACATATTTCAGTGCTGAGGCAGGAGTTTCTAGAAACATTCCACACCAGGCACCTGCTTGGCTAATTTTCTCCATCTTTACAAGGTGTCTCACAACCTCTGTCAGATCCTGGAGTTTTTCCTTGGGCTCTGTCTGGGGCAGCTGGGGTGCATCAAGGCTCATGCACTAAGGCAAGGCTTTGATGTTGCTCCAGTGATACTGTTGATAACACCTGATTGTTTTCCATCTAGATCTTCTCAGAAATTGATCTTGATCGAACACATGTTAGGCCCTGTAAAACTAGACATAAGCTCCTCCAGTGGGGCTAAAACAGCAGTTGCACAGCTTTGGGTTTGTTTTCTTTAATAAACTATTTTTCCTTTTTTCTCTCTTTCACTGGGGGCTGGGAGAAGCAGCAGATGTGGGGAGACAGCTCATGCTGGGCAGGGAACTGATCACGTTCCTGCTGATTAGAACTGCAGTAAAGAGAGGAGATTTTGCCTTTGAGTAGGAGCTCTCAAAAAAACTGCAGCTGACCAGTGTTCAGTGGCCTGGCCAGGTTTAGCTCCAGTATCTTTTGCAGTAAAAGGGCTCTTTTACCAGTCTGTTTCCTTTCTCCTTAAAGAGCTGTCTCCCTAATGATTCAGGCTTTGTGCCAGACCCTGGCGATCTGGGAAGAGAATGAAGATTTCCATTTTGAGCACATGCCCTGAAGTTCTGACACTGCATGGATTTGAGCAGGTACAGTTTTCCTGAGTTCTGGGAAACAAAACAAACACCTCTTCTTGCCAAAGGAAGGTGGGCATTTGTCCCTCAGCTTTAATAACTGCAATAGCCAGAGGCTGTTGTTCCAGCTTCTATTGGTGCTGAATCTGACCTTGGAGTAAAATGTGCCTGTGTAACCCCAGCTGGAGTCAAATTGCTGGATCTTTCTTTTTTTTTTTTTTTAATTTTACTCTTTACCTTGAGAGCATTTTTGAGGTGACAACGTTTACACAACAATAACCATGGAATTTTAGAGTCATTTCTCCAGAATGAAACCCACATACCTTTGGTTTGAGGGTCTATTCCTATATATGTGCTGGTCTCTGTTTCCTTTATCCTTCTTGTTGAAAGAGTGGAAAAGGTCACTTGCAGGGGGACTTGATGGGCAGAAGGGCACCAAGCCTGCCCCAGACAAGGGAAATGATTTAGTGGTTCCCATAAGGTCTGTGAGGAGTGAATGTCTTGCTACCAAACCCAAAGGGAGGATGAAATTCTCTCCTGAGCAGAGGGTGAGCACGGAGACCATTTGCCGCTAAAAAGGGCTGGGTTGAGACAGAAGTGATCCGCAGGCCCTGCTGCCAAAGGGTGGATGATTCCTATGGAATGGTACTACTCAGGATAATTAGAGGTGGCAGTGCTGGTCCTAGCTGGCTTTCATCTCCCCAGGCAGTTCAAGACATGCACAGCCTCAAACCCTGCGTAAGTTCCATTGACTTGATCCGGCGCTGCTGAAACCAACGGCAGAGCTCCCATCTTGACTTTCATTACAACAGGATCAACATCTCCAGGAGCCCCCTGGGATATGAGTTGCAGTGAAGGCTGCATTAGTGGGAATTTCTCCTGCATTTGTGAAATGCAAATACCTACACCATAGTGTGAGACTAATGCTAAAGTTTCCCATTTGTTGTTCTGACCAGAAATTCACATTCGTTTTGAAATGCATGGGAAGATTGCTAGCAGAACAGGAAAAGAGTGTCCTACTCTGTTAATTTTTTAGCATGCAGTAAAGCCTGAAGACACAACTCCAGCTTTTTTCCCCTGGTGCACTCTGCCTTGGCTTGGTGACTGGACCACTTACTCTTCTCTTCCCTGCGAGTTTTATCCAGGTTCCAACACTCTGGAAAATGCATCTTAAATATCTGAGGCCCTTGAAGTTTTTCTTAGATTTAAGTGTGGTGACACAAATTATGTAAAAGCTTTTGTTAGATAATTATTCGAGCCTTAACATCTTTAAGTGTTTTCTGATGTTCTGCAGCTCTGTATGAGACTTGCTTTTTTTCCATGATCTGAGTTTGTGGAGATCTTGACATCCTCTGCTTGCTTGATGAAACAAATCTGGAGGCAAAAATGAGTCTTTACAGAAAACATCTTTGGTTCCCTTAATGACAATGATTTAAACACTACTGATAATTAGATTCTAAGTGACTCAGAGCAGATTTTCAAAAGACCAGCAACCTAATGACTGAATGGCTGTTCCCATTGAAATAATTTTCAAAAATGTGCTGGTTAGTAAGAGATGGTGGGAAAGCACCTGAAACTTTAAAAATAGATTTTGTGACAGGATGAGCATGTCCCAAAGTACAGTTGATGTAGCAATGCCTTTGCAGCAGTGCTCTGATAGATGAGTAACACAAGCTGGTACTGCAACCTAGCTGTGAGCAGGTGAAAGCAAAGGTGGTGTGATCCCCTGGTCAACCAGATCAAGGAGGGAAAATGGTCATCTGAACTACTGGGTAGTTTTCATTCCCTGCCCCAGTTTTCTCTCTTCTGCTGCAGCAACATTTTATTAAGAAATACTTGCTGCTGAAACCAGATGAGCCTGTAAAGCCCCATGGGAGGAAAAGAAGGAAAATAGTTCCATTTTGAGTTCTCACATGCTATTAGTGCCACACAACAGGAGGGAGTGGGTGAGACTCAGTATAGCTTTACCTAATGCTGTGGGTCATGTAGCTGAGGTACTCAATGGCCTGGCCAACTGTAATGGGAAGAAAAATATTATGAGATTCTTAGCTCATCTTACCCCCCAGTTGAGAATAAAGTCCCTTTCTTTACAGATGAGCAAACCCCAGTCCAAAACAGGGAATGCATTTCTGCATAAATGTGGCTTAATGGATAAGAGAATGTAACATTTTATGTGTGAATCAGCATTCTGGCTCCCAAAAGGTTATTCAGCTAGTCTAAAATATAATATGCTTGGAACAATGACAGCACCCCTTCTGTTATATTGTAGATACTTTTGCTGTATTTTGTTAAGGATCAGTGAAAAATGAAACATTACTCCTTAATCCCTGAAGAGCTGTCTAACAGAGCAGTTGAACTGCACAAGGAATAGCTATGAAGAAGAAAATAATGGACTGGCTGTTTAGTCCAACAGAAAGTCTTAGGTGGCAACTCCTGTTTTGCTATGAATAGCAATTTCTCTGTAGACATTTTATTTTGTGTTGATCGAGGGCAGTAAAACTGCAAAATTTTGTACATGGCCAGAAGTCAAACTGATGGTTAGTTGTGTACACAAACAGAAAAGGTTTGCTTTCTGCCTCTGCCCTCATAAATCATGAAGTGTTTGCATTGAGAAGATGAGCCCTAGTGCATGGAAGCGGAAGACCTGTATTTTTGGAGGCCATTCCACCAGAAGGGAAAGGCATCCTCAGTGTAGTGATCACAGACATCTCTAGTACTTCTCTTTGGCTTTGTTGGCAAGGAGCTAAGCAGATACCACTGGGCTGCTGGCCCTTACAGTGTGTGCCCATGTGGCACCTGGGGAGAAGGGTTCAGATCTGCACAAAGCAAGAGGGTAGACAGTTCCTGTTAGGATTAGATTGGGAATTGGCATGTCTGGTTCTCCATGGGGCTCTCAAAATTGTGCCCTTACCAACAAAGAAGGCAAAAAGGCTTCTTTCAAAAACTGCTGAGATCTGCAATGCACCCTGAGGTGTTAACAGAGGCAGGACTCGAGGATGGGTTATGTTTCAGGAATACATTAGAAATATAAGATCTAGTGATTTATTTCTCCCCAGTTCCCCAGCAGTAGCATTCCTAAATCACTTCTATGCTTGAAATTCTTATCATTAGCCTGTATGTAGGATTGTTTTAAAGCACTGCTGTGCCTTTTGCTGCTTCCACAGTTATCAAACCTTGGAATAGAGGAGGATATAGACATTAAATGCTGGCTTGTTGTTCCTCTGGGGAGAAGCTAAGGGCTACTCGGAGCCACTGCTAGTGCAGATCAGTGTGCAGAGGAGCTGTCACCAGCTTAATAAATTGACTAATGCTGCCTCCCTTTTGGCTTGGGAGGACTGGGATCTGGAGAACCATGCATCCAGACTGTGCCTAAGTGTTAATTTTGAGCCTGGGCCAGATAGTTAGCATTCAAGAAGCAATACCTAACACAAACTAAGAGTCTCATATTTTGTTCTGCCACTTTTTTCTAATATTGTGGATCTCATTAAAAGGTAGACCAATATCAACCTACGCTATTGACTTGACTGTGGTGTACCCTAAATTTACCCTTTTTACCCTAAAGAGCAGATGCCACAGTATGGTATTTGTACTGTATCCTGGCGAATGTTTACTTTTAATGATGCCATCTGTGCTTCAGTGCTGCTCTCTCCAAATGCTTTTAAAATGGGTAAAAGAAATTCAAAGTAGGGAACTGATAGTTAAAAATTATTTATAAAATATTTGACGTACTGGCTATTACCAAGGTGTGTGCAGAGTTGTTTAACTCAAGACAAGAAAAGAAACTGTAGAGAATTAACTCTGGCAAGAAGATAACAAAAAATAAGTAGTCAATTGTAGGTTTTTGCTTTTAAACAGAAAAGGAAAACCACAAAACCTTCCTGTCCCAAACAGAATAAAAAAATCATTGCAAGATAATCAATCACAAAACGGGAGTGCTTGGAAAGGACCCTAGACAGCTCAGAGGGGAGAGAGAGATCCACATTTTGGACCCCAGTGTGTAAAGACACCATCCTCTAACTGAATGCATCCTTTAGGAAATCGTCCTCTCAGTCAAGCAGCATCTGTCAGTCTGGGGATGGTGCTGCTGTTTTAGCAAAGCATTGCTTGAACACTGGAGGGCAGATGGACCTTGCAGCTTTAGGATTTGGGGCAAGCAGCTCTAAAGACACTAAAGGATCGCTTCACGTAATACCTCTGGTGAAAATAATGCATTTATACTCCCCCACGTCACCCTGAATGTTATTCTGAATCTGTTCTCTCCTTTGGCTGAGTTTAAAGAGTGGCCAGCAAGTGAAAAGCTGCCAGTGCCTCTTCTAGTTCCCACAGCACAAAGTTTGGCTGTCCAAGGCACTAATTGTTGTTGTGATAATTACTCAATGAATCTCTTGCTGAACTTCGTGTACGATGTTGGTTTATATACTGCAGTTTTTTAATACTTTGATCCAAAGCTATGGACAGATTTGGAAATGTGAGTTTGTGTATAGTATCATGCAAGTGTAAGCTCTTTTGGTTTTGAAATTATCCAGAATTGATTAAAATATCGTGACTTTTCAGATGGATAGTAAGTAAGCAAGCTGACCATTTTAGAAAAAGAAAGAACTCTAGAGAGGAAGGATCTCCAGAGGCTTCTCCAGCTGCCTGTTCAAACTTTCAATGGTCCGTAGAAACTGCAAATAATACTTAAGACTGATACTTTTTGCAGGCACTGAAGGCATCCCATGAGCTGCGTTCCAGAAGGGAGAATGTTACACTGACAGGATCCTGATACAAATACAGAGTTACAGTGGGCCAACACGGGACAATTCTTCAGCTTTTGTGCTTTTTCTTGGCTTTGGAGGTGGTCTAGATGTACACTTAATGTGAGCAGATATGATACTTTATCTTGTAGATCTTGACATAGGTGGGAAGTGCAAAGAAAAAGGATTCTAATGCTTGCCAGCAAATTAGAAATGTATAAACAACTTATCATTTGAAAACAGACATGTACTAAAGAAAAAGGGGTGTAAAATGCTAATCAAAGGTCTGGTCAGGAATGGTCTCAGCTGGCTAACTAGAAATATGCTTTTAAGTTGTTTTTTTTAGTTTGTTGGATGGAGTGCACAACTGCAAGTTTTGAAACTGGGAAAAGAAAGAAAATAATTCTTCTTTCTGCAAATAATACTTCTCTGATCTGCTGTGCTCTACTAGACCTGGTTTTAAATGGAATAGAAGGACTGTGCACCTTGCACAAGCAAACCCTTTAGTGGCACAAGTTACACAGAAAAAAAAAGTGATCTGCAAGGGTATTGGAATCCCTGCCACAAAGTCTCACTGTTGAGATGATGTTCATATAACAGCAAATTCCCTTGCTGTGTTTCCAAGATGAATTGCTTTGGGATGGCTGGTGTGCTCCTATGCAAAAATTGTTGAAGTGTCTCTTTTCTATTCTTAGCAGTTTTTTCTCAGGAAGCTTTCATCTCCTGTAGTTATTTATAGGGAGAATCTCTCAAAAACCAGAATTAAACATCCTTTTGTTTCTTACTATTGTCTTCTAACATTGACCTATTTGTTGTGCCAATGGTTTTGTTGATCCTGCACACAGGGAGGTTAAATGACCCACTGTGGTCCCTTCCAACCTTACCCATTCTGTGATTCTGTGAAACGCTTGAATCTCCATGAGGAACAATATGTAATCCTCAGCACCTGGCCAAAGCTCACTTCAAATGTTCTTGAGATGGAGTTAGGCTGACAAGCTTTGACCCTGTGAAATGTTAAATTGTACTACTCTCTTTTAGGAAATGGAAATTATTGGAATTGATAACCTTTAGAGACGATATGGGATACCACCACTGAGTGAGTATTTCTATTGCCTGTTGTCCCGTTAGCGGTGAAATAGAAGCTGCTGCTTGAACAGGAATGTACAGGAGGTCAGCAGATCCCATGTAGCTGCTGCTGCTAGGCTCAGTGCTGCTGAACAGTTGGTGATGGGGAAAAGTGAATTTGAGAAAACCCCTGGCTCCTTCCTGAGAATTTAGACAACCAGGTTGCTGCACCCTTGCTCAAGGCTGGCTGTGCATCAGGTGAAATGGGTGAAAAATTATTTCTTCAAGTTACTGCCAAGAAATTACACTTTGCATGGCTCTCTGCTTCTTTCTGGATCAGGAGAATGTGAACTAGATTTGATTAAACTTTGCTGGTGATATTTAAATCATGAAGTGTCTCCTTAGATTCAGTGGGCAATGAGACTGATGGGAATTTTCCTCTGAGAGGGGCCTGAGGCTCTCAAAACCAAGGGACTCTTGGCAGGACATCCAGTGCGTGGCTTCACAAGCTTTTGTATTTCTTAAAAGCTAATGAAAGAAATGAGCCTAGAAACTGCCTCAAGGACCCTGTCACTTAACTGGATATAATTTGCCAGACAATAAAATGAGAAGCGTTGTTCCTGGGTCCATGTGTGAGGAGGGAGTTCAGTGGGGCGAGGGGACAATGAGGGCTCAGCCCAGGTGATTTGGCTCTGGGCAGGACTGGGGATGCTGGAGGTTATATGCAAATGCACTGCTGGTGGCCAGCAGGGATGGAGCAATGAGTGTGCTTCCCATTAGCATCTGCTGTTACACAAGAACACAAATTACTCCTTTGACAAATGACATGGTTCCTCTGCCAACGACAAGTTTTGTTCCATGTCAAAATTGAGACATTATGCATTTTTTTTTCTCATATGTAAAAAATTATAATTCCTGATTTTTCTTTGCTACATGGTCATTTCTAGCTCTGGCTTTTGACATGGCAGATGCTGTAGGACTGGGCAGCTAAAAGAAGACCCTGTTTATATAGGGGTCTTGTTTGACTCTTTTGGGGAGTGAATGATGGCCCAATGCAGTTTTTTTCCCAAGACTTGTGCAGTTCAGCCTATCATCCATGATCTAAAAAACATGAATAGCAACGTGAGGTAAATCACCTCTGATACCAAGTTCGACAGGCAGTCACAAGTAAAGCTGTCAATTTATAAAGGTGCAGAAGCATCTCGTGACATTGACTGATAAAATGAAGTCAAATATAAATAAGTTCTCTGTTACTGACTGCTATCCTCTAGCCTATTCCAAACAGGTCTTTTTCCTTCCCTCAGGAGCTGGTTCTGAAGAAAGACACTAATGAAGTCTTTTAGCATCAATAGCATCTAATTCACTTTGGTCTTGCAGCAAAGTTTCCTAGATCCTGCTCTTTTACTGGAGAGTGAGAAGGTCTCTCCAGGCCAGAATCTGGCAGCAAAACATCCACCAGCATGCTAACATCAAGTGTTATCAACTGCCCTATCAGTCAGGTCATGTGCCTTCCCACAGGCTTTAAGGGCTGATATTTGCTGTGGCTTGAAATGCAACTCCAACCTTACTGTGGTTAATATTTCAGTACCATCATCTTGTGGGTGTTGCTGAGGCCAATGTCAGGATGGAAAAGGTGAGGTCAGCCATAATTAGCCCTTTTCCAGAGGTAATGCATTTAATGCTAGCATTGGAAAGGGGAGGAGATGGGAGTGTTCAGCAGCACTGCTGGTTTGGATGATTGTGCTGCCTGTCCTGCCACCAGTGGCTGCTGTAGTTTGGGCAAATGCATGTTTCTGTTTGCAGTTCAGGGGCTGCTATGTCACCAAAGAGAGCTCCCAAGGCCTGAAACACGAGCCATGGTGTGTGTGTGCTCCTTTGTGTGCAGCCTAACCTTGGTGTGAATTGTGCGTGCAATGTTGTGTCTTGTTTTGGTTTTCTGCCTTCCTCAGTTGGTACCAGGATGTTCAGGATGTTTAAGTAGCATTGAATGTATTTTTCAGTGCTAGAGCCTTGTCTCCCTGCAGATTCTGCTAATGTCACTTTCTCTTGCTGATTGCTGTTGAGACTTCTGACCAGCTGCTGATAGACACAAATCTCTGCATGATTTGTTACAATGGTTGGACTTAATTCAGAGCAGAAATAGATCTCAAAGAATTGTTGTTTCCCCTTGTTCCTAGTAAAGTGTGTGTAGAGCTTCAAATGCCCACGAGCACGTATGGCTGCTCAGCGAACAACATCCTGTTCAGATCCATCCTCCTCGCTATTGATCCCAAATTCTGTGGCTGCTGCTACTGTGGTATGTTTCCTCCCCACTCCACCCACTCCAGGCTGCTGCTGGTGGTCTCCAGCTCCATCCTTCCTTCATCAAAGACTGAAATGTCCATGTTGCAGATGGTGTTAATAATAACAATTGTGTCTCCAACAGTGCTAATGGCCATGGGCTTCCTTTCATCCATCTCAAATGTTTGAAATCTTCCTCTAGCACCGACCACCCCTTTTTCAGGCAGCACAGTGGGGTGGTTTTGGCTTCTGGCAGGAATACCAGCAGGCTTTAGTGATGATGAAACAGAATATTGATTGCAGTACCCGGTGGGTTCCCTCTTCTCACTCCCTCCTTGCTGCAAGCTGTGGAGCGAGATAGCAGCTGAGGCAAGGCCTTGAACTGTGGGTTCAGGAGCAGCCTATTGACCACATTTACCCATCCAATGAAAAAGTTTTGGAAAACTTTCAGAAAAGTTTTCTTTGAAAAAGGAGTGTATTTCTAGGCTTTTTACATGCTACAGGGAAACCCCTGGAAATGAATGGAAACTTGAAAAATGCAGCCTTTTTCAAGTGAAGGTCACATCTTGATTTAGGAACAAACTTCCATTTTCATCCTTTTTTACTGTTTTTCTGTTTCTCTGACCTTTTCAATCTAAAACACATCCTTTCTTTTTCCAGTGTGTGAAAGTAAGACTGGAAGGATGGGAAAAGTTGCTGGCTCTTCCAGGAACAGCAGCAGGTTTTGAAAGGATAAAACTGCTGCCATAAAAAAGGTCAATACAGCCTTCAAATCCTTGAATATTCCAGCTAAATCAATAAATGTGACATTCCTCTGGTTTGTGTCTGACTCAGTGTGCAGCACTGTGAGACCTTTCTTTGGGCAACATATTCAGCCTCCTGAGCCATTATGGGAAAACATGACATAGTTCTTGGAGTTGTCTCATAGAAAACTGGGCCAGGAGTCAGCTGATTGAGATCTTAATTTAGGCTTTTCCTCTGCTCTGTTTTGTGTTCATATGGATCATTTTCTTTCTATTCTTTTCCTCACCTCCTGAATCATGTCTGGTTTCATAGTCTCTGATCTACTCTGATTTACTTTCTTGGGCTGCTGTCGTAGATGCAGCCAGCAGGCCAGGATATGCAGGTTTTGAGGTGATACCAAGGTGGTATCACTGACCAAACAAGAATAACTTAAGAGTACAATGCCCAAGCCATACTGAAAAAAAACCTCCCCAAAACCCAGCCAAACAAACCCTGTCACATTCTGATTTTCACAATATCATGTCCCTGGTGAAGATTTTATGGGACTTATTTATGTCTTATTGGAGAGGGGAGATTTATGATAATTAGGTAAGAGAAATACTATTTAGCTGTTTCTGCAGACTTGGAAACTGCTGAAAGTTAAGCATGATAGGTCCCAGCTTAAGGAGAACTTGTATTTAGAAATGTATTCAGAAAGGTGACCTCTTTATTTTGTTTAATCTGGGCACTGCATTGCATTAAATGTGTGTTTTCTTCGTGATCTTTTTTCTTTTTTAATTGGCAAATAGGTTGCAAATGAGGAGATGTCTTCTGAATGTGGATGGTAGATGCCAACCTCAGTTGGAAATAATTGCAAATTGAGAAAGAATGGGTTGTCTCTTTTGAACCACAACCTATTTAGAAGAAAAGTAGTAAAAATGTATTCAGTATTCATTGCTGACCCCAAAACTTCAGACACACAGTAAATATTCTGGTCAAGCGCTTTTTTGCAGTCTTTTTTGCAGTGAGTTGAGTCAAGCAAAGTCTCCTTGGAGAAGAGTGGGAGGGGAGGTGGCATAAGGCAGAACACACAGGTCTTGATGGGTTAATACAAAATGTTCAGGATCATTCAAAGCAATTCTTTTCTTATTTGATGTGTGCAGTGATGCTCCTTGAAATCCACAGTGTCATTTCCCAGTAAGCTGGGAGGTGAGGGAGAGGTTGGATAGAGTCACAGAGAGCATGGAGAGATGCCCATGTAAGTATTCATACATACAAAGCTCTTGCTGCAGTCCTTGTGCTTACCTGGCCTGCAAAAGCCCTTGCAATCTTTCTCCATGAGCTTCTAGTTTTGTTCTTTTGCCTGAAATCTTCCCATCCAGCACACAGGGGTTGAGCCTACAGGCCAAAATACCAGGCAGTGCGAGGAATGGAATTTCTTGATCAAGGATTCGAACCCCATCTCTTTAGGGAGGAAGATTGAGTGCTAAACTGCTGTTCCTCCATGGGGGCTTTACTGGAGCTGTGAATTTGCCTGCTCCAGAGTACCAGGCTTCATGGGATTCCAGACTCATCTGTTACAAAAAGCAAATGACCCTGATTTGAACTTCCTCCAAGCCTTCCCCTTGTTGCTCGAAAGCCTTTATTCCAGCCAACTGAGCAACAGTTCAATCCCACCCCTTCTCCCTCAACCACTGCTTCAGTCTCTGGATCTTGTGTATCATATTAGATACAAGTGTACATTCTGTATCTTGAACCAAGCCTTCCTATTCCTGGCGTTTCTGGCAGAAGAAATTCTGGATTGGTGTGTGAAGGGTTGCCCAAGTTTTGCTGCTACTGAAGAAGGGATGCCCCAAGAGCTGCATTGTGAGCAAAGATTTCACAGCAAGGATGTGGAGTTTCCAGAGCCAGATGACAAAGACTGCTCATGTCTGCAGGGTTTGCCTGGGACATAAAATAATAGAGGGATTCCTGTTAATTTCTTTGGATATAAAGATTTAATAGAAGAAATAGTGCTTCTCAGACTGCTCCCCCATCTTTTTGTGGTCATTGCCTTTGCTCCTGTTCTCATTTTGGGGAGTTTTTAAATGGTTTTTGTGATCCCCAAAAGTTGTTCATTCTGGCTCTCCCCATTACCCACTACTGTTGGTTCAGTCTTCCTTTATGTGAGTCAAGGAAGGGGCTACACTTTAACTGAGCAATGCTCCCGTTTCCTTCACAGCTTCCCCCAAAGTACACTTGGACGTGAACATCTCCCTTCCCAAATGAGTATCTGGTTCTTTCCTCCCCTTTCTTTCTTTGGGAATCATAACACTAGGCACCTCAATCAATCCCTTTTTAATCAGCATCAAACCCCATCGGTTCTTTTGGAAATGGCTTTTGCATGAAGACATTACAGTGTCAGGGTGGGAGTCTACTTAGACCTTTATTTTATTATGTCTTGCAAAATCTCTGATAACTGGAAAATGGAGAACCTCTGACTCCACTGTGAAACTGCATAAATTCAGAACTTAATGAATTGTAATTAGTGGCATCATAACGGGCTCCATATGTTAGTAAGTAATTTAGGAAGAGATACAGTTGTTTGCCATTCTGCACAGCACTGACAAATTAGGATTCAAACCATACAAGCCTCTGTCTTTCACAGATCTCTTATACAATGTGTTTGTCAAGAATGTACTCATATGAAATGATGTACAAAGCAGGATGCATGGAACTATCATCTCTTGTTTCCATGTTGCCTCTTTGTATGTGAGGGAATGGAGGATGTGCATTCCTGGCTCTGTATTGCAGGAGGTTCCAACCGTCTTGAGGCTTGGATAAAGGAATGCTCAGGCTATAGGTTACCTTCTATATTTCAGTACATCCTGCACTTGGAGAATAACTACTTCCCAGGGAGAGGAGTATTGTCTAATAGATCTGGTTGTCATGCCTGAAGGTGCTGTATAAATGACAAAAAGACATATGTTTGTATAATCTTCATTACTTTTAACACGGCTCAATATAATTTCACAAAATGTTTCATTTATTTTTATTTCAAAGATTGTGACAGTTAGGATTTTGAAGTACAAGTTGCCATCTGCAATCAATTTATGATCTCTCCCTAGTGCAATTGTGGAAAAAAAAAAAGGAGAGGGGGAAAAAAAGAGAATTATTTGGAGTAAAAAGCATTGAAAAACAAGTAGAGTGGAGTAATAGCACATCTGTTTTCATAAGAAATCATGGAACCTGGACTTTTTTCAGTGTGGTATTTTACTACCACATGGCTTTAATCCTACATCTGGGCCTGTTGTTTTATGAAATATTTCCCACAGATGATGTCAATTATAATTTTTGTCCCGCTCGTCAATTTACGGACTTTTGGAATAAGACAAAATGAAACAACCAGAAAAAGAACAACTTATGTGGTCTACTCTCTGACAAAATTATAGCTGTGTGATACACTTCTAAAATCAATAACTCTGTTAATGATTAGCAGAAAACATTGCTTAGTTTATGAGCAGAGATGTGGCCCACACTCGCCAGATGTTTGGCTCTAAGTTGCATTCTTGTTTGCTGTGTATTTACCAGCAGATGTTCAGCAGTTTATTTAATACCTCTTGTATGAGCCAGTAGTAGGTCTAAGTCTGTGTGACATTTATAAGCCATCTGCCAGCAATACAGGTGGAATGCTTTTATGATTTCTCTCTTTTTTCCAGTGGAGATCTATCAGTGAAATCGTAGATAAGTCTTTATGGATTTATATAGCTATTAGGAAATAGAATCCTTATCTTTGTAGGAAGACCCTAAAATGCATTCCTCAGCAGATGCCTTTTCAGCTAGTGTTTAATTATTATTTTTATACTTAACTTGCAGTTCTATATGAAAGCTGATGAAACTTTCCTCCTCAGAGATATTTGAGCTCTTTTTACGTGAAGCCCCTCATTCAGGTGTGAATGTTGTGAAGGCTTATGCTTGTTGGAATCAGAATCTTTTTTGAATTGGCCTTTGAAAGCAAAGTAAAGATCCACCTTGTGTTCCCAGCTTTCCCAAAGGTGAGGAGTATTTGAGTTTAGGGTTTACAATGAACTAGACTCAAATGGTTTCAATGCAAAGGCACGCACAAATTCCAGCGCTGGTTTTAGTTGGAAATGCTCACGGGGTCTGATCCAAATCCTATTGAACTGAAAGACTCTTGCTGACCTCAGTGGGCTTTGGATCAGGTCCATGGAAAAATGTTTCTATGAAAAGAATGCATTTACTGTGGCCCTGATTCAGCAAGGTATTTGAGCATGCACACAGTGTTTCAGCATGTGCATGGTCCTGCTGGCACACACATGGTTATTGTTATCAAAGGCTTGTGTTGCTTCTTGAATGGCCATCAAGAACCTTCATTGTGTCCAGCTTGGGTTAAGATTATTTTCCCTGGTAGGAGCAGGGGTCAAGAGGTTTAGTCCCCAGGCTCTGCAGAGCTTTGGAAATCTGCTCTCCGTAAGGGAAATCCATGCAAAATCTTGTATTCCTGGCTCACGGCTACCCTGACTGGTTCTCCAGAAGCCTAGCTGGAATGGTTAATAGGATATTTTCTTGCTTTTAAGGGCATATCAGACCAGATTGTACTTCAAGAAGTCCTTTGGGAGAGATGCTCAAAGAAGTACAGCTGGGCAACTGCAGGTACAAAAGATAACCAAGGCTAAAACTACCAATAAACTGCAGAATACTACCTCAAATTATATCAGCACATGAATTTAATTTCTAGATTGTTCATTAATATCATTTGGATACATACATGCTCCTCCTGAGTGTTTGCCACAGTATCTAAACTGGTACATAAGGAATTACTTTGGTAGTGAGTTAAAAAATGTTTATTGCTCTATTAGAGGAAGAAATATCAGAAGTAGAGGAGTAATATGGGCAACAGGCAGAAATAGAGTAGCCATTCCAAAGTATATGGTAATTGGAACAGTCAGTGAAGTTATCGCTGGCTGGTGCGTATTCTGGCTGTGGGAGGTGCTGCAGTGTTGTCTGGACTTGGTTCCTTTCCTTATCTTTACCCTGTTTGTGCCAGCCCTGCTCAACCCTAAGTCAGTCTGGTTGGAAATTCAAGCATTCCTTTTCAATAAATAGTCTAAGGTTAGTAGAAACCATCTGCTGGAGGTGGGAAGAGTGGGATCTGTGAAATTAATACTGAGATATTTCTTTACTTGTTCTAGTTGGAAGTGTCAGCTATGTCAGTTAATAAGTTTCCACTATAGTGAACACACAAACTTTATGAAGCTTCCAACCTCTGGTCTCAGTTCAGTTCTGTGACAAGTGTGACCTCTGGATGTACATAAGGGTTTACAGCAGCAGTGCTTTTGTCTCTCTGTGCTGCACCAAGACTTGCACAAGAGCCAGGTTGTGTTCCTTCAAGAGAAAGGATTCACTGTACTAATTCTCAGGGAGACTCTCAAAAATGAGCCTAAGCCTAAGCATGGGGCTTCTAGATCTCAGTTCATTGAGCTGTCACAGCTGGATCTGAGGTGCCTTGAGCATTCTGTAGATGTTTACATGTGGAAGGATGCTGGGATGGTTCTGGTTTGTTGATGTGCAGAATGAGATCTAATGGCTGGTCAAAGTCAAACAGCTTCAGCCTGGGGTGAGAGTGAAGTTTCATAACAGTGATGTAACTCAGCCCTGGAACAAATTAAGAAAAAAAAAAAGAATTAAAAAATTGTTTTATCAGCACTTAAGGTCCTCAGAGTGAGATTGAGGACTTGATTCAGTTTCTTGCAGACAAAAATCTCCAAGGTGCTTAAAAGCCAAGGCCTCAGAGAGATCTGACTGATGCTGTTCTGAAACAGTAGTGCAGGTAACTCATGTCCTTCTGGAGGAGCCAGCAGATGAGATCCCACCCATCTCCCTTGCTCAGCACCTAAAGTAGCCCTAAATATCATGCAACGGAAGCAAACTCAACATGTCTGTCTGAAGGATACTGGTGCTGTAATCTGGCTGCAGAGAAAAACTATTTGGGATGTGGTGGTATCCATTCCCTTCTTGGGGAGAACAGGAAGAGCCGTACTGGTTTCAGTGCGTTCCTAACCCTTTTTAGATGGAACGCTGTAACCAAATCTCATGTTTCAGGGTTTCAGCCTGCAGGACTTGGGAAGGATTTATTGTTTGCTTTCCTCTGAGGCACCAGATTTTTCCCAGCTGGAGACATGACACTGGAGGTAGGCCAGTGCTTGGACGTGGTACTTAAAATCCTCTTTTTGCAGAAGACTGGCTGGTCAAACTGATTTGATTAGCAGATTCAGGAAGAAATTTTGTTCTGCGTCACTTGGTAAGGCCTAGAACCAGGACAAGGCCTTTTGGTTGGAATGGCGAAGCAGAGAAAGCCCCGTGATGTGGCAACTTGAAGGAAAAGCAGCTGAACCTGCAGACAAAAGGTCTCAATGGTAGATGGGACTTCAAGGAGAGATGCTCAAATCCAACCCAACTGTGAGTTCAGTAAGGTGTCTGCCAGCCCTCTCCCCTCTCTGACCCTGGCAAGGGAGCAAGGTTGGGCTTCACTTAAAGTCCAAGGAATGGTTTTACTGCGCTAAAATTAACAACTCACAGAGAGCGTTTCCCTCGGGGAGCCTTGCAGCCCTTGGATGCCCAAGGTTATGCTGCCTGGTTTTCCTGCTGCTCTATAAATGCTTGTTCCCCTTCCTTCTCTGGGGATCACACCTCTTGGGGCTTTCCAGGCAGTGGCGTGAAGAAGCAAGAGTCTTATCAAAGGTGTGAATTCATCCTTTACATCCAAAAGCAACCCTGGGGTGCTCTGAGTTCTGCTGGCAACTTTGTGTGCCACAAAGTAAAGCCAGGCTGGTGTTTCCTTAACTCAAAAAGCCATTTAATCACTAATTCTCAAAGGTACTGACTCAGTGCCTTGTGAGATACCTCTTACCAGCCCAGATTGCTGTCAAAGCCTGCAGGATTGGGGTGTTCATTTCAAAACCCCACAGAAATGGAGTGCCCAAGTCTTCCTTCTGGAAAGCTTTGGAAGTTTGGCTGCTATAGCTAATTGCACTCAAGCTGTATGGGAATCTGGAATAATGCTCAACAGCAGGATCTGTTCAACCACGTGAAACAAAATAGCTGTCCTGAAACTGCCTGTTGACAGAAATCACAGGTTTTCAATTAACTTACCTTGAAAAGGGCTTGCTTTCCAGGGAAACCTTTTTCTTGAGACCTTTCTTGAAAACCAAAATGTTTCCATCTGTATAATCTCAAAGGGTAGTGTGGGAATTTGCTGGTATTCTTCAGCCTCATCTCCCCATTCATTTTTCTAGTGTGTGTCCCACCAGGAATTAGGAAATACAACTTCAGTGATGCAGCAGCTTTCATCTGGAAAAAGGGAAATCAGCTGTATCATGGGGTATAAAGGGAAATGAGAGCATGAGATCTGGAATTCCATCTCCCAGGACACCATGCAGTAGCATTTCCTAATGGAAATATTTTGGGTTTTGGTTGAAATATTTTGGTATTTGAGTTTCAGCCAAAAAATTGAAATTTTTCCTTTGAAAAATTGAGATGAAAACTATTATGTATTTCCATTGAAGTTTTGTCCAGGAAAAATCAAGCACTTTCCAACCAGCTCTACAGAAGATCACATTTTTTTGACCATTTAAGCAGCTGTTAGAGTATTAAGATGGATGCTAAAGGCAAGAAAAATAATTGAAAATGCAGTCCATCAAAAAACAATGAGGGCCAAATTTTTTTAGATCAGTGCCTCAGCTGTGGCAGTGAATTGTGTGAATAAATGTGCCTCTTAAGGATGAAATTGTACAGGAGAGGTTATAAGACTTGTCTGCTTTTTCCATTCTGTATATGCTACTCTTTGTCCTTGGTCTGTGTCAAGGTACATGCAACACTTCAGTGATACCTGGGTTTGGAAAATGCTGATGGGAATGTGGGCTGTCTTCTGGAGTACTTCCTCCATCCCTACTTCCTCTTACCATTGCCAGCTACAGAAAAGAAGAGATATGGGGATTAAACTCTGACAGCACACTTACAATTTTTACTTTATCAGGAGATGTATCTGGCTGTTTAGAATATCAGCAGATTGGCATGGCTGTTGTTTTTCTCTGTGGGTGCTTTGTAGCTTTGAGTGCCAGTCAAATACATGTTGGAGTAGGTAAGTGGAATAAAGCCAAAATACGAACATCCCTCCCTGCTTTGCTATTTGAGTCAATTAATTACTAACAGAAGGGCACTCAGTGATGAGAGTGAGTGACCCACCCAGGACCTACACAGGGTACAGAAGTTACACAGTGATCCCTCCAATATGATTTGAGTTGTTCAGTGATTCCCCCTGCTCTCGGCTCGGGTGTGAGCCAAGCCAGCAGTGCCTGGGTGTCACTGCTCTGATGGACCACTCAGGTGTGTGACACACACCAACAGCTCACACTCCCAGGAGCAGAGCTTCTGCTGGGGCAAGACTAGAAGGTGCAGGAAAAGGTGACTGAAAAAAAGATTCCTTGAGGGGAAGGGTTTGAAAAGAGGTCATCTTTGTGGGATATTTGAGTGGAATTATAGTCATATAACTTGTGCAGATGCAAGTCCTAGTGTGTATGTCAGTTTGAATCCATCCCCCCTTGTCCTGTCATTCCAGGCCTTTGTGGAAAGTCCCTCTCCTGCTCTTTTGTAGCCCCCTTTGGGAACTGGCAGGTGCTGGAAGGTCTTCCCAGAACCTTTTCTTCTCTGGGCTGAACAACCCCAACTCTCTCAGCCTGTCCTTACAGGAGTGGGACAGTAGTTTTTTTTATTATTTTGTGCTTTTTTTTCTTAGAAAAGTGACTTACTGGGCACAACTAGATGCAGTTTGTGGTAGAGCTCTTGCAAAGGAGAAAGGTCCTGAAGATAATCGAGTAACAGCATCAGACTTACCCTCTGATCATTTAGAAATGGCACTGAACATGTGAGTGTTTGTAACTCCAGCATTTGAGCACCATTTCAAATGCAGCTTCTCCATCAGTGCCGTGCCTTCAAAGCCTGGAACACATGGGAGTCACTGATGGTGATATGTGATATTGCAAGTGAACTTCTGCTACTGTGAGTGACTCAGTGCCACAGAGCAGAGAGTTTTTATTGAAAAAGCTTTACTACTAAGTGCAGGCACTGCTCCAGATGCCTCTGAGACATTTAGACAGAACTCATCATTCACCTCTTGGAATTAATTTGTGGATGAAAATTTAATTATAGCAGTGCATTTGTAACTTTTTGTTCTTTTCCCATTAGGACATGAGGAAAATGTAGAGTCGGTAACAACTGGATGCCACAGCTTTACCCAGATCATAGTTCCTCTGGGACACTGCTTTGTGCTTCCAAAACAGAGTGCAGCATTGCTGTGTTCCTATCTGCATGTCAGTGTCAGTGTGAACTTTGGCAGCCTGAGCAAGTTTTGGTGGCTTTAATGCTCTGATTTTCCTTCTGCTCTGATTGCCTTGTTACTATCTAGTATCACTAAAAGTGCCTTTTGCTTTTAGTGTCTTTAGTTCCTCCTCATTAATCATGATCTGTTTGCCCTTGCTGCCTTCCCTGGACACTGTGCTCTGGAAAGGTACAGCAGATGTTACAAAAGATATCAGGATGCCTTAAATCCCCCTTTGGGTAATCTTACAGTAAAATTTTGGCAGGACAAGAAGCCTCTTCATCATCACCTTCCAAGTTTAGGATTTAGCAAGCTGCATCTGTGATTCTTACCATTTTCCTTGCTGTTTTATCCAGTCTTCCAGCAATTTACCCTGTTAACTCTGTTTCTGAACAAATTTTCTTTTCCCCTGCTTGCTATTCCTGAATACATTCAATGTTATTTTTCCAGTCATATGAGTTATTCCATTATATGTTATTCCAACTAACCTATAATTTTGATTATGTATTGATGCTTTCAGTTCCTCCTTTTCATTTCCCATCCTATTTGCCTGAACATGCACACATCAGCAAATCGACCTTCCATTTCCCTTCTGTCCCTTGTCTAACCCTGTTATCACTACCCACATGCCCTTCCCAAGGGTTAGGCTTTTATCCAGGTCACCATGTTCTCCCTGGTTGCCCTGACATTACTTCAGCAGTCAGGCATACAGGCACAACCCCAATCCAGGCAATCTCTTCTCACAAATACTCAGTAAACTGGTTTTGTCTGGTAGTTCTTTCCACCCACTGAAAAGTCTGAGAAAGAAAATGGAATTGAGGAATGAGCCAGAGAGTTTAAGAAAAATCTTTGGGGTAGGTGGGAAACTCTAGTTCTGTGTTAACCACTGTTTGTGATTTGTTGGGGAGCTGCTGTGTTTAGGCTGAGTTATTGGAGTGCCATAGTGAGAGTCCCATTGCCTCTGTCACGCAGGTCTAGGAGGTTTTATGGTCTGTCTTACTCCGAAATTATTGCAAGTGACATAGAACCCCTTGAAATGGTGCATTTGCTGGAGGAGCAGTGCTAATGACATGGGTGGTCTGGGGATTACTAAAGTGACTTTCAGTCATTTTAATTTCCCTTTTATATCTACCTGTGTGGCCCTACAGGAAGGAGAATAATGAGGGAAGCACTCATTAAATGTGGAAAAGGGATCTAGTTACCCATTTTCAGGTGTGTCGACATGCGTAGATCCTGTATGGAAAAGTCAATGTATAAATGAAGGGAAAAATATGTTAAATGTGAACGTTTGAAATTCTGCAAGCTTTGCACCTGCCTTGCAATGTGACACATGACAGGCAAAGAGAGGAAAATTGGCTGAATTATGCCAGTAAAACACTTAAAACCTAAAATAGTAGTGAGAATTTTCATACAGCAGCAATCCTTGTACTTGTAGCAGGCCAGAGGGGTTTTCTAACTGCTGGGGGAATGGGGCCTTTCAAAGCCAAGGGGTTTCCATGCATCAAATATGTGCATGACCTCTGTTACTGTGGTGGAGAAACTCGGGATAGCATTGCTGACATTCCTGCACAGGCATCTTGCTGTGGGAGTGCCAGTGCCTTGCTTTCCCTGCTGCCATGTGCTCTGGGAGCAGTGATGTGACTTGTCCAAGCTGAGCAATGCAGGTGTTTGCAGGTGTCTGGAGTTCCTCACTTACCACCCTGCCCCATTCCCCACCCTCCTGCTCCCTGTGTGCCTGGGATGGGTGCGGGGCTGGATTGCTCACAATGGCCTGTGTGCTGACTGATTCAACAGCCCCTCCGGATGCCTTGAGTGGCTCCCTAGAAACAGAGACTAGACAGGAGTAAGGGAATAAAGGTAGGTATTTATTTGAAAGGCCTTCAAAGGTGCACCCTGGGAGCCAAAGGCTACATCCAAACATGGACCCCAAGATGGACCACGAGTCACGAGTTCCCCACACTTTTATAGGTTTGGTTCATTTGCATATCAGCATAAATTCACCAATTAAAACTTCAGTTAATGATGTAATTTCTCCAAGCTCACCCCTCTTCGAAGATGCTGGATTACACATTTTCGGGCCCAGGACAGCCTGGTTGTCCTTGAAGAGCAGGCCTGGAGAGGCTTTGTTATGTCTAGAGAACAGAAGTTACCAGGCTGCAAGAAACTTCAGAGTTACACCCTAGGCAATACAGGATTTGAAAAATATAGAAGTTAAAACCTAAGACTGCAAAGCTGTCACTGTCACCCACGTGCACTTCCTTCATGTTGGGACCGAAAAGTGAAGATACATTTTTCAAGATGTGGCTGGTAACAAATGTGTAGCATCTCCCATGTGATACCTATTCCAGTCCATATACACTTTTTTCCATGTTTTTCACATAGTTTTCACTGCAAGAATATTAATGTAGCTACATTTTATGAGTCCACCTGCACCATCTGTCCCTTTTGAAGCTCCTATTTACCTCAGTGGTGCAGGATCAGGCACCCTCTGTGAAGACTAGGCTGGCTCCAGTTTCTATTACATGGCCCTCTCTGCATGGAAATGCAGCAGCAGGTAACACAATAAGCAAACACATGGTAGGAAAATTGTCCAGTGCACAAAAGAGATCCTGGATGACATTAAACAAATGGCCCAAAGTAGCTTTAGAAATGGTTTCATGCATCTCAGGCTGTTAGCTGGTTTATGTTTCCTGTCTGGAATGAAGAGAGAGACAGGGCAAAAGAGTCCGGCCTTGTTTATGCTCATGTGTTTATTGTATCAGAGACATTTAAGTAGGAGGATATGACAGGTTTTCAAGGGGACAAGGTATGACTCAAATCCAGGTGCAGCTTATTTTCCATGAAATGCATCACTTGCCTATTAGACATAGATTTACCGGCGGCCAAAACAAATCTTGGCAAACTTGGCATTCTTCTTACCATAAATGAATGGCATCCCAGCTTGTTATTGTTATCGTACAAATATAGCAGGTGTTGCTGATTTCTGCTTGATAACCTGCTGTTTAAAGGGAATTATTTAACTTTAACATACAGATAAGTGGGCTGCTAAACCAAATTCATCCCAGGTGTAACTGCAACCATTTTTTTTTTGTTCCTAAACTAGATTCTTATCCTAAATCTTATTTATTAGAACTGGACAGATGTTACTGTGTTTTTCCTAAAATAATGGGTTTTGAGGTGTATTTGCTTCAAAGAGTTAAGGCTTTCTTTCTTTTTCCCTTTTTCCTTCTCCAGTCCCTGTGATGCCTTCTATTCATGCATCTATCAGAATTCTCAGACAGAATTTTCAAAGAATTCACATTCTTTGAAAAATTGACATTGTGCTACGGACATGCCAGGAATCTAGGACACAAATGGGATTTCAGCCTGGAAATGCTCCTGTACTGTCTAAGGTAAAAGAAGGCTTCTTGGTAGAACTTGAAGGAATTCATTTGGATCATAAATATGTTTTAGAAATTAGTGTCCATTGACAGATTAGATTAACATGGATTGTTTTAAGAAGCACCCAAGCTCAGGTAATATTGTAAAACCTAAGCCAATGAAGAGCTGTCTATAGACCTTACTGGTTTTTAAATTTTTGTGGTGGGGAAATGAAACAAACATAGATACTGGTAATTAAATCCAAGGGAATGGTATTTCCAGGTAGCCTGCCAGCATTGGGTGCTGCATGCAACACAGCAGATAAGATCTTCTACACTGTTTAAAGATATTTGAACACTCCCAACATTTTTGCATGTTTCCAAAGAGAGAAATACCACAGACCTGAGGTTACGGCTGTCTGTGCTGGGTTTGATGGGAAGGAACAGATTCATGCAGCCACCCCATGGCACTGAATCATTATTTCCAGAAATGCTGCCTCCTGAGTCAGTCAGTAATTTGGGGGTATCCACAAGTCCATGCCTGTAGGTGGGTATATAAGTACCCACTCACATCCAGTGTAAATAGAACTGTCTGAGCTATTGTGCAGTGACCCTTTAGGAGCTTAAGAGTTAATGTTGCCTCAGTGGGCCTTTGGTTATGCAAAGAACTGCTCCCCAATTACTCTGTGGATGGGGACAGCTTGCCTAACTTACCCTTTTATAATCTGGATTCTGGTAATGGTTTTACAATTATTTCAAGCTCCATCTCTGACATGATTCATCAAAACAGTGTGCAGTAGAGCCCCACTTGGTGTTCCTGGCCTTTGTATCTATTGGTTTGGTTCTGACTGATCACTGGTCTTTCCCATAAAAGAGTTTTGGGAGGGTTTTTTTCCCAGAAAAAGATGAAAGTGGAAGGGACATGTTTCTCAGTGCAGCTTTGTGAATGAAGATATACCACTTCTGCTGGCTGCTAAATCAGTTTTATTGTTGTATGGGCTTAAAAATATATACAGCATAAGGGAGACTTGAGTTGTTTGTTTTTAAGGGTTATTTGTTGCTGTAGACTTCAGCTGGTATGGTGGCCTCTCATTCTTGATGCTTTTTACGAAATTGAGACAAGTTCCTGGACTCCAGAGCTTCATAAACAGCAGCCAGGAGAAACTCTGTTGAAAAGCACTGTAAGCCTCAGTTTAGAAATACACAGAAGTCTTAGAACACAAAGCAAGTGGCCAATAGGTGACACAGAGAAACTGGCAGAAGCAGGAACTATCTGATTTTAGAAATGAGAGAAAAGTCAGCCATTTACTTTAAGCATGAAACCTCTCACAATTTATGCTCTGAGTCAGTAGTTTGGCACTTATTGATAAAACATTATTTCTCTGGTGAACTTTTAATAGGCTAGAAAATAGAGCCTTGAGGCAAATATATCCAGCAATGCTGGATATGCAAACATAAAGCCAGTCAATGAAGCAGAAAACTTTTATTTATTTAAATGTATTGGTTTGGTGGTGTTTCTTGGGGGTTTTGCATGTGTTTCTTATTTATTTTCATTTATCCCCAAGCAGCTCACAGTACACCTGATCCTAAGGCCTTGGTTTCATTCGGGGGTTTGTTGCATTGTGCTGTGTTTATGGGTGCAGCATTTGAGTGCCTCGTATACTATCAGTGATATCCTATGGGATCTCTTCAGGGGAATGATTTGTGGCTTTGAATTCCACTGTGTGCCAAGTGACTAAGCAGGACTTTAAAACTTGTTTCTAATCTCTAATTTACCCCACTGCATTCCTTATATCATTTAATCCCCTTAGGACAGCCAAGAGTGAAGGAAAAGGTAGTTGGATGGTGGCTCTGTTCCCTTAGCTCGTTCTTGGCATGCCCTTTCAGAACAGAAATTCAAGCTCTGTAATTGGACTGAGAGATGTTTGTGTTCCTGTAGGGATCTTAAGCTTCTCCCAGATGGGAGCTTCCCACCCAGAGACAGCTCTGGGGGTGACATTTGTAGCCTTTCAGAAGAGCTGTTTCCAGGCCCAGACACCCAACAAAGTCAGCTTGAATTGAAGCATAACCAAATGGGTTGGGTGTCACTATGAAACAGCCTGACAATTCAGTTCTGGTAAAGCTCTTTTCTTCTCCTGTGTGACTGATTTGTCTGTTTTCCCCTACTTTCCTTGCCAATTTATAATGGCTTCACAAATATCTTTCCTTTTGTTGCTCCCTACTGTGAAGTCAATTAAATTTGTCTTAACTCTTCTTCTTTCTCCTGGACAGCTCTTTTCCCTGCATTTCCTTTCATTGGTGATATCCCCACCCCCTTATCTAAAGACTGAGCTATCGAAGCTGATCTCATGCTCTGCTGACTTGGTAAATGCAGGTGTAGAAACTAAAGCCATCTCTCTCTTTGCTGGGTCATTCTTTGAAGTCTACAATTCTCTTGGACACAGCTGTTGTCCTCTTCTGTGCCTTTAATCCAGTTGCCTCTTGCTCTGGGAGCTGCCTTTGTCAGACAGGACTCTTGGGTTTTTTTTTGCATGAACTCAGTGTTCATGTTGCAAAATACGTTTCCATGAGACAGCCTGTGCAGCTGGCAAATAATAGCTGAGTCCAGCCAGGAGGAAACCCATTTGTCACCGTTTCATCATCAGTCCCCATTGTGTTGCCATCAGACAACCCCATTCATCAAGACAAGTTCCAAAGTGCTGGTGTTTACCAGGGACACTGCACAGATCCAATCTCTGTAGATGTTAAGTCCTCCTTCTGTGTTTGCTAGCATTGTTCTGTATTTCTGTTTACAAGGATGTCTAAAAAGACTACCTGAGGTCAGCCTGTTTGCAGGTGATGTTTGATCCCCGAATGGATTGCTGGCAATAGAAGAAGAACCTGGCACCTTTTCCTGACAGCCTGTTCAGCCTAAGTGGGAATAGGTGGCTTTTATTTACTGACACGAAATAGAATGTGAGCTTGCAAGTGCCATCCTCTATGTGTTGCACATCACACCTGCCAAATACCTTGTGCTGAGAGGAGCTGGTCTTCGAGGCTCCTGTAACCTTTGTGGAAACATGTGGAGAAAAGTGTGAAAAGAGGAAAAGATGTCTTTGTGCTTATGAGGGTGACAGCAGAGCTGGGACTGGACCCAAAGTCCTTCTCTTCAGTGTCCTGTCAGCTCCTGAAAGCTTTCTTCTGAGGATAAGTTCTTACTTGCCGATGGCCTGGTATCTCCAGAAGATGGATTCTCTGAAGGCCAGGAGAAACTTCTGTGGTCATGCAGACAACCTGCAAAGCCCAGAGCATAGGAGTGGATCCTGCAGACAAGGAGAGAGCCCTCGGGATCAGGTGGCTGTGCGGGGACCCAGTGATTAATGCCAAGTGTGAGCTCAGGAGGGCTGCTGGGTCCTGCTGTGTCTCTCCCACCACCCTGAGGAGTTGGCCCTGCAGTCAGGGCAGGGCTTGGCACTGGGTTGTGAACAGAAGTGGTTTTGTTGACACCAGGTGAGTTTTTGCTCTTGCAAGCTTTGCTTGTTTTGGTTTGAGGCTTTTTCAGCCAGCTTTCCACCATTTCTGGGGTAGCAATCAGAAGTTGCTTGCTGTGGAGGGGCTGAAAAACACTGAGAACTGGTTGAAAAAAATTTTACTAAGACGGCAACAGTGAGCCTAGAAGAAAGATAGGGCATTAAAAAGTTAGGTAAGAAATTTGAAGGCTTTCAATTTTGGATGACCTGAAGAATGCAGGTAGAAGAGGGAGGCTGGAGAGTCCATACACAAATCCAGAATGTGCTGAGAGGGGAGGGTTTGTTTGGATATTGAAGCAAGGATTGGTGAAAGATGGAGGGTTGTTTGGGCCCACTGCTGTGGGGACTGTGTCTTGGAGACACTGAATTAAGGGGTTTCTGGCCAGGGTGTTTAGTGGGGTTGTGTTCCTAACAGTAAGCAAGCGGATGCTGTTAATCAGAACAATATGGAGCAGGCAAGTGCCCTTCATACTGGGGGGGGGACATTTTTCCTTTCCTTCCCTTCCCCCCTCTCCTCTCCTTCCCCAGCATGGATATCATGTGCTATAGGGGGCTTGGTGGTTTGCAATCAGTGAGGATAGGTTGCATTAATTAGGAAACCTGCAAAGAAGTGTTCTGCATCCCCCAGAAATCACGGAAAGGGTTAGTGCTCCGCCAGGAAGCTGACAGCATTGCAGTGGACCACAATTAAGACTTTAAAATATGTAACAGCATTTTTATGACATCAAAGTACTGTTCCTGCACAAGGCAGTGTTTACGAAAAGCTCCCTGCTCTTCACCCTACAATCATGATGTACATATTGGCAATAAGGAAGTCAGCAATAGCTATTTACTGCTCTCCTGCAGCTGTGGACTTATAACTTAGGTCCCTAATTAAGTAGAATCAGGGCTAACCACGAAGCACACCACAGTGCCTTAAAATGGCTTTCATACTGCGGAAATCTGGTGTTTGGTTACTCCAGAGAGTGGGTTTTTTTCCCCTTGAAAACTGTATTTGCACATTCAGAAATAATTATCTGGAGATTAAAAAAAGAAAAGCAGTCTTGATGCACCAGGAGATCTAAAGAGCTTTTCATGGAAAGCATTTAAAAAAAAAAAAAAAAGGTCCGGCTCTATATGGGAGATATTGACACCAGCCCCATCTTTGTCATCAAATGTGAGTGATTGTTAGCAAAGAAACTGGTCATGCTGCACAAAGGAGATCACAGTGTGTGTGTAAATCTGCATAACCTAATTGACTGTCTTGGGAACGTGATCTTCAGCTGTAAAACCCCGCTTTTGACAAAACAATAAAGTTGAAAAGGAATGTCCCATCATTATGTTCCTTAAATGTCACAGGAACTGCAGTAAGTGCATCTTGGCAGAGGCGAGCCTACATCATTAGTTCCTCTCCTGGTTGCTTTTAGGTTTTTTGTTCCACATGGCCTGACTTGACAGGACAACAAATAGGCCTTTGCATCTGTACACATTTATTAGTGGATTTTATCGTTGGACATCAAGGAAATTGAGTCTCATCTAAAGGTTTATGACTGTACACATCTGTGGATTTTACTACCCTTCCTTTCAAACAAACAAACAACAGCAGCAGAAAATTATTTTTGGAAAGTACAGTTTAAGATTTAATAATCATTTGATGTTCTGAGAAGTCTTTGGCTGCTTGTCCAAATATTTGCTGAATGTTTGTTGAGAACTTTAGTTATTGGGAGGTAGGGGTGGGCAGGGAGCTGGGGTGGGGGGGGCAGGCGTGCTTCTGCCTTGCATGAAAAGGTGATTTTCTGTAATCACAGTCTCCTTCTGCTCCCAGAATAGCTGGATTTTGTCGGATCCTGTCTCGAGATGACTTCTTGTTGGGAATAAGTCCTTTGTACACAGAGCAATCCTGTCTTGAACTGATAACGTGCAGAGGAATCCTGGGGGTCAGACCAGGGCACAGCACTGCCCTGTGCTGCTTTTGCTCTGCTTGTTAATAAGTGAGATTTCAATTCAGCCGATTGGTAAAAGAGAGCCTGAAGTCTAAGCTAAAGCAAGTCTGCACAGTCTGCAAGCCGTGCTCAGACTAATTTCATATCCCCATGAAATTAGTGGGATAAAGGATTTGTTCAAGATTTCCTCAAAGTGTTGCACAGTTCCTTCACACCTGACCATAGTCTGAGCTGCCACATTTAAAGAGAATAATATAAAAAATCAGAACCCTGAAGAAGATTTTCGAAGCAGCAGCTGGGTGTAAAATGAAACAGTGCATGCCTAAGATTGCAAAGGGGCTTAGACAATAATTTTGAGAGAATTGTTTTTTCTTAATGCTGTGTTTATGCACAAAGTAAAAATGACAGCTTATGTGCCAACACTCTGAAATATTTCACTGAAAATAATTTGATGTTCATACCTCCTAGTGTGTTTCATTGGAAGAGGACTGTCCAAGGTAAAACTGAGGTCTTAAGTTAATGGAGCTTGTTTTGATGTATTGCACTTTGTTAATGAAAATTTTAATAACTCACACAAGGGAGAACTGGAAGCCAATCTTTAAATTAGCTTTTCAGCTTGGGGATCTGGATGGAGGAGCATATTTCCCTAACGGGGGATTCTTACTATCAGTCTTATACCAAGTCATCTTCAGCCTACTTTATTTCAATCTTCAACTTACTTTACTTCAACCTAAAGTGTTTCAGGTGAGATTAAGTTTTTTCGATGGAGAGCCTGACTGGTACTGAAAGCTTGAAAAAGATGGTGCTTGTTATTCATAATTTCATAGTGAGGAAGTAGGGCTCTCAACTGACCTAACAGGTTGAATTTTCTCTTTTCACTGATCTATTAACTTTAAAAGACACTTACACACACCAGCTCTTGGAGTAAATGGAGAAAGACATGGGATACTGGGATACTTGGTTCTTCCCTGAAGAGAGAACTCTTCTCCCTCTCTGTGTGCTCATGGTGACTCTGTTTGGAGCTGACTTGAGGACAAAAGTCATGCTGAACTGTCCAAAGGTGGTGACAGAGCCTGGAGCAGGACCAGGGCCTCCATATGGATCTCCCAACTCCCCATGCTCTGGACTCACCTCAAGGCCAGATTGCATTGTCAGTTTCCTGTTTAAATGGTGGTGTCTAGAGAAAGAGAGAGCTGCATGTAGGACTAAAATAATATAATCATCCTAGAAGAACTGATAGCTAAACTCTTTATTGGGCCCAGCAAGCAGCCCCAAGAGCAAGTCTTCAGGACAGAGGATGAAGCACCACCTGTGCCTTTTGTTAAGCTACCACAGCCAGCCCTTTTAGCAGTTATGTGAAGGCAAAGTTTAAGAAATATTGCTTGCTGGGAAGAATAAATAAATGTATGTTTTCCCTATACCACACAGTGCAAGTAAAACTGCCACTGGGGTGAAGAAAGCCTGTGGCAGTCCCTCTTCTCAGTCGTTTGTAAACCTTGGAATGAGTTCCAATGAAATTGTTACTCCCCTCTGCAGTGGGCTACTTCTTGGCCAGCTCTAAGAAGCCCCAGAAAATATTGCACCCATATGCGCCTTTTTTTTTCACATTCTCATTAAGTTTATAAAACCCACAAATTTAGACCATCTGTCCTATAAATGTTTCTAAACTACAGCAAGATGAAAAAGCTGTTCTAGCTTTTTGATATAAGCGGTCAGCAAACCAAACACAAAACCAGAGCAAAGCAAATATTTTCTTGTCATACATGCTTCCCAACCGTGACGGATGAACTGTTATTTTTGATGTGTGTTTGGATCCAAATTTTGGAGAGAAATGCCTCCTAGATATGTGCACTTAGCACCAAACCAGCTTGATATGAAGAATTCTTGTTGGGGAGGGGGAAACAGAGGGAAAGTTGCACCACATGCTACCCATGGATCATATTAAAGAAGCTGTTTCTTCGATTATTCATCTTCCAACTACCCTGCTGACTGCTTTAACAAAGCCATCCCAAGCATGGACTTTGTCAGCCTATTCTCAGGGTAAGGTGTGCATGCTTCTATTCTACCCACCTGTATCGTGGATGTTAATCCAGGAATATTTATTGCCTCCATGTGAGACTCCAAAGTGGGATTGGAGCAGGATAATGAAGAGAAGCTGTCTGTTGTGCTTTCCTGACAGGTGGGATTAAGGCCAGGTCCTTGTTTGCAAGCAAACCCCACAGCAACTCATGCATTGTGAAAAGACTCAACAAAGCAAGTGGTAGAAAGTGGAAATCTCACTTGAAATCCTTTTTCCTGGTGTTTCCATGGACACAGCAAATTCCCAGCCTAAACCCTTTCGGAATGAGAAGGCACTGTTTGAATTGCACACCCTGCTTTGGTATTTACAGCTAAGTGGGAAAAACGAAATCTGTTCTATGTCCTATGGCACTTTTAACTTCCTTTGCTATTGGCACATTACTGCTTTGATGGCCAAATCCTCACCCAGATCCTGGGTCAAGGAGATCATGCCCGAGCCACAGACCTGCCTTACTGGTGTGCTGAGGAGCTGTGTATGGAGCAGTCTGAAGGGGAGCAGGGAATGCTCAGTACACCTGGAAAGACATTGAATCATCCTCTCTTGTGGATGCTTGAGCTGTACAAACTGTGAGTTGGTGCATGTGTGAGCAGTGGTGACTTTCTGGTGTCACTGAATTCCACTTGCCTACCTTCAGGTATTTCCACAGCTGATCTAGTCCCCTGGGCCCCCTTTATCATCCATAGGAGCTATAGGCAATACTTGAACACATCTGGCTTGTTTTGATTCTCTATCTTGGAGGTAAAATGTGAGTTAGAGGTTATTGTCCTCTGCTGTAATTATGGGAGCATTGAGATAAACAGCTTGTAGATGCCTGCATTTGGGCTGAGGAATGCACCTTTAGTATGACTTTGTGCATGAAACTTATCTCTAGCAAAATGAGATGTGCCTTTTTAGAAAAAATTATATTTAACTTCTTAGATTAGAGGGATGGGGCACCTCTCCTACAAAGAAAGGCTGAGGGAATAGGGTTTGCTTAGCCTGGAAAAGTCAGCTTAGGGGTGACTGCAGCCTTCCAGTACCTAAAGGGAGCCTACAAGAAAGATGGGGAGGGACTTCTTACAA
Organism: Daphoenositta chrysoptera; assembly: GCA_013397915.1. Classification (NCBI taxonomy): domain Eukaryota; kingdom Metazoa; phylum Chordata; class Aves; order Passeriformes; genus Daphoenositta; species Daphoenositta chrysoptera. The sequence goes on along the minus strand of VZRO01003953.1, from coordinate 1,968,291 downwards.
GAGCCTGGAGTGACAGTAAACAGGGGAATGGATTCAAACTGAAAGAGAGAAGGTTTAGACTGGATATTAGGGGAAAGTCCTTTATAGTGAGGGTGGTGGCACTGGCACAGGTTGCCCAGAGAAGCTGTCTGCATCCCTGGAAGTGTTTGAGGCCAGGCTGGATGGGGCTCTGAGCAACCTGGGATAGTGGGAGGTGTCCCTGCCCATGGCAGGGGGGTTGGATCAAGGTGATCTTTAAGGTCCCTTCCAACCCCAGCCATTCCAGCATTCTATTCTATTATGCTCCTTGTCACTTCCCCACTGTACAGGCAGCTGATTTGGTCCGTAAAACTGTAGTGCAAAACCCCCAAGTCGTAGTTAAAACAAGCCCCAAGATGAGCTGTGCTCAGCGCTGCAATTGCTGCCTGACTCTCTCATGGTATTCAAAGTTTCTTCATCTTTGCTTGCCCAGCCCAGGCCTGATTCCAAACTGCACTTCCTCCAAACCTTTCTTGACAGATAGCTGTGTGTTTAACATCCTGACTTCATGGCAGCTTTGCTCCAGGAAGGCAGGGGCACTCTAACCAATTCCTGTGCAGTGGAAGATGCAGTGCCTGCTGTCAGTATTGCCTCCAGAGGAGCTGCCTGTTCTACACCTCTTGCTCTCCCCTACTCCCTTCTGGGTAAGGCTCTTGCAAAAACCAAACAAATGAAAAAACCCACTGTTCTCCCAGTACAGTGCTTGGGATCAGCACAGACAGGTGAATAATGTTGTAGACCAAGGGTTTAAATGCAGTTCAAATTTGCAAACACAGCACCAGTCATTTTCTTCCACCCTCCTGCTGCTGTGATAACTTAGCCTGGTCTTTCTGCCCAGGGCAGTGTTCTACCTGACTGGATCTGCATAAAATACCATGTTTCATAGGCAAGCAGCACTATTCCTCTTTATAGAATTCCATTTCTACTTTTAGGAAAACAAAATATATTTTCTCTATTCTGGGTTCAAGCCTTAGCGTGTTGTTGAGTCTGCAGCTGAAGCGCTTGTTGAACAAAACCGAGTTACTGCAATGAATTAGAGATTTACTGGAATTCATACACTCTCTGTAAAGTTAGGACAAAGTGGTAAATAATTTTGGCTAAAAGTACTGGGTGGATGGAAGAGATGTCAAAACGTTTTTAATGCCTTATCACTATATTTTTGGAAATGTAAAGTGTGTAACCTAGGTTTTACCTGCTTAGAACTTACGGCTTTTTAATTTGTTCAAAGCATTTTGAACACATGAAGAGAAGTTTAAGTATAGACGAATTCCTTTGGAAAACTTAGTTTTATCAAATGCAAAATTTAAGATTTCTGGTTTCAAGCAAAAATGATTTGAAATCCAACACTTTAGGCTGATGAGGAATGACTTTTTTTTTTACTATGTCTGTAAACCCCAAAGTTTGCATTTGACACAGCCAAGCTGGGCTTCTTTTTCCCCTGGTCACCCAATGGAAGAGGTCACTATTTCTCCACAGCCTGACTTATAACTGCTGTGGAAGAAATGCTGCATTCCGTAGTCTGTCAGAGAGGCTGTGCAGGGCAGTGAGGAGTGAGATGTCCTGGACAATATGCCCTGTTTCCTGCAGGGTCTCCAAGATCGGAGTCTCCGTAGTGACAGCATGGGACTTTGATTTACAACTCAGTGGGAGTTAATAGGATTTCTGATTTCTGCAGCCTTCTGTGCATGCCTTCTAGCCTTTTGTAAGAACTGGTGTTGCATCATCAGGTTAAGATTTAAAAGTTATACATGCAAGTCATTAAATAAACTGTAAATTAATATACCTATATATGAGTTTACATGCATAAATATGCTCTCACACTGGACAAAGATCAGAATTCACTACTGAATTACCCTACTAATCTGCCAAGCTGAGAAGATCAGCAGCTCTTGATAAACCAGGTTAAAAAAAAAATAATTTTGGAACACCCCTTAAGTGTAAGAGGAGTATTGAAAAGAAAAATTTTGTAATTAAAAATGTTAAAAATTAATTAATTTTAATTCAATTTAAAAATTAAAACCCACACAAAAAACAACCACCACAAAGAAACCATTTTGCAAAAGATTTGGAGAAATCATTAACTCTGCCCCTTTTCTCCTGCCTCTCCTCAAAAGCTGAAATACAAATTGTCAGCGTTCTCTTCAAAGGTATGCAGAAGTTCAGCCTGCATCAGGCTTCCTGCTGAAACATTTTCTGTTCATTCATTTACAACAAAATTAAAAGAAAATTTTGCATTTCAGTTCTATCCAGCAAACCCCCATTACACAGCTTTATTGCTTTACTGTGATTTCACCACAGAGCAAGATCAGTGCATGCAGACCTCAACCAGCTGACATGAATGTCTGAACTTGACATATAAACAACTTGGGTTGTTTACACCAGTGAGGGTATTGCCATGTTTATTCTAGACAGATTTCTGTGAAGCAATATATCTGGACTCAAGTCCTGGGTTCACATCCAGGTGGGAAGTTGTCCTAGTGCCCTGTGGACCATCCTTGGGACTTTGGTGACTTGTGGGGGTTTTCCAGAGGTGGCCTGGAAGGGAGGAGGAGCAGATTCTGTATTCTTATCATCACTCCTCTGCCTAATTGTGTGCTACAGTGGGAAGGGTGCTGCTGCTCTGTATCTGCTTCACTTCTCTCTCAACCCTAGATGTCCTTAATCACAGTGTGCTCAGGAACTCTTGGCTGCTGAGTTTGGATTTTTCTCCCCCATTGTGCTGCAGGAGAGCAACAAGATGTGTCTGTATGTGTGCAAATAAAGCAGAGGCTTTCTTGCACTTGTTTTCCACCTCTGTTGTGAGAGGCTACTCAGATTTCTGCTTGAATCCTCTTTTCTCTTCTTCTTTCTCCTTTGGTGAAATGCAGTAAGAGATCCAGGTGTTTGAGGTACCATCTGAAAATGAAATGAACTCATATGAAAGGTTGTACTGCAGTATTTAAATACATCTGAGTTAATCCATGTGGTTGAATTTTACAAGCAGAGATGTCATTTTTTTAGCTTTATTTGCTGTGTATCAGAGCAGCCTTTGACTGCTTTGCACGCAAGTCAGTAGCTCTGGCAAAGCCTTAGGGTACTTGGTGGTGTCTGATGCCAGCCTATTTCCTCATCATGGGCAAAACTCAGTTTGAGCTGTGTGTTGTCTCCAGCTGTTTCAACTTTGCCCTTGTGTGTGTTGGAGACTTGGGGATAGGGAGATAGAACCCTGCAGCTCGTTCCTTGTGATTTTTGGACCTTCTGAGCCATCAGGTACCAAAATCAATCTTCTGCAGTAACATTTTGGTTCAGGTACCACAGAAACTTGCACTAATTAATAGTTTGGTTGCTTGGATTTGTCTGTTGTGCCCTCTACCTGTAGTTTTAGGTGAGCAAACCTAAAAAGAGCTCTATTTTTAAAGGTATACTCAAGAGCACATTATTAAAAATATTGCTGTTACTAAGGAGAAAGAATGCAAACCTTTGTTTTGTGTTTCTTCTTGAACATATTCTTTCTCAGCAACACTTCTGCCAGGAGCCTTCACACAAGCTGAGAACCTTAGTTCTGTTACTGGATGTATTTTAGCTACTCCTATCTCCAGTGCACAAGCATCCCTCCAGTTGCCAAATACAGGAATTAATCCAGAGCTCACAGAAATTGACAGGAAGCATTTCTGTGAACTTCAATGAAATTCATGTCAGACTTGTGCTTCAGAAAGGCTGTTTTGTTTTTCTTGCCTCCCAGAAATGAAGCAGGTGACTGTTGCCAGCAGCAGTGATAGTTCTCCTGGAGACCTGAATTTTCTCCTGGAGGCACACATTCTCTGCTGGCTGATCCATCTGCCAGGTAAGAAGTGGTTCTGCCAAATTTGTTATACCTGCAGCGTTTGCTTTTCGACACCTTTGTGTGTATATAGAAAGTAGGGATTTCCCTACTTTCCCTGTCACAGGTCAGAAGAGGATCACAAACTGACCCTATTTTACGTGGTTTTAAAGAGACAAAATTGCTGGTGTGCAAGTTTTTCTACTGACAGAGCAACATCACTTATTTCATCTTATTTACTGTGAGCAGGATAAGCGGGGTTGTAAATAAGTGTAGTTTTAAAACTGTTTCAGTAGACCACAAACCAGCAAGTCTTTGACTTCAGTATGATTTTTGAGCTGTAGAGAAAATGTGGATAGTGGTTTTTGACAAGGTATCCTAGTAATAGCATTTCCTATGATGACTATTCCACCTCTTAAATTGAGTACTCCTCATGCCTTTGCATGTCAGGAGGAAAAGGAACCAGGTTATGAAGTGAATGAAGTTCACAGAGAGGTTAATAACTTTATAATTAGCAGTGGCTGGGAGATAAGCAAATCAGCACTCAAATATGCAAAGTAGAGTGGGAAAATGCCCGTTAGATTTTTGGGTTGCTATGAGGAGGGTTTATTCCTTTAGTTTTTTGATGAGGAACAGCTGTGTGTTGGCCTGGGGTGATCAGAGACAGTAGACAAACTGGTAGGGTCATTGCTCCTTTGAAATGCTCAAGTTTATGGGGTGTCAGAGCAGGGCGGGTCATGAACCGGCTGGGCTGGCTTGGAACAATGGGAGAGTCTCAAAGGGCCGGACCATCAGCTGGTTGGGATCAGCACAGCCCGGCAGTGCATGGGAATCCATTTATTCCAGGTGGGATTTGCCCCCCAACACTTTATCCTTCTACCTGCCAAATTTCTATCAGCACAAAAATTTCATGTGATCTTCTTTGGGTAACTTGTAGGGCTGTTGGTCCTACAATCAACCCAAAGGAGTGTTTCTGTAATAGATTTTAAAAGATGGCCACATTGAGCCACAACTTCTTTGTTAGGAATAAGCAAAGATTGCTGCTTTTCTGCAGGCTGTGTTTTGAAAAAGACCTTTTTGTTTTTTTATTTTTCTGAAATTGGAGATGGCTTTTTGAAAAAAGATAATTTCTATTTTAATTAATGTATGAAAGCCAAGTGCTTTTGTCTTTGATTTTTTCACTTCTCCAGTTGTGTGGTGTGAGTTCATTGAAGTTTCTTTGGGATGACTCCAGACAAAGGTCTTGCCCATGGACACCTTTTGGGCACATTTGGACAGAGCAGTCCTTTCTTTCAGGCAAAACTGGGCATTTGGGAAGAGACATTTGTAGCAGCTGAGTAAAGATTTGGCCAGGTGTTCTCCAGCATCATCTGTTGTAGCCTTTAGTACCATATCAAAAGCTGAATTTCATGTATGCCACTTCAGAGTACCATTCTGATAACAAAAATCTGAATTAGAGCCTGTTTACCTTAAAAACAGATTTAATTTTTTCTTGTGTGAGTATTATGTGGAGCTATTTTTCAAATTAGCTGTGGGAATTTGTGTTCTTAAAAGAAAAATATAGAAAGAATTGAAATCATCCCAACTATTGTTACCAATGATTTAGAATAATACGGTAATTGAAACATCAATTTTGTCTCCTATAATTTATAAGGAAGTTTCCTTATTATTTCTTTTCTCTTGAAGAGCTTCTAGTTTGTGCAACCTCTGTCAATAGAGCTGTGCTAATTTATGTCAGCTGGTCCAATATTTTTGCTTATGATTTCTGCCTTGGCAAAACACATATATAATATTGTTTTTCCCAGAAGGTTGGCTAAATACTCTAAAAGTCATTATTGACTAATATTGGGGTTAGCCAAGTAGGACTAGGATTTCCTTCAGTAGTGGAAACATCGATCATTAGGGTGAAACAGATTGTATTTGCTGAAAGAAAAGCTACTTCTCTTTATTTGTAGGGCATAAACATGGGTCTGTTCAGAATTATAACAGTGTAAATCCATTAGAATTGAGTGGAGACTAAAGCCCATTATTTTTCAACAAGTGATACTCACCTGTTTGCTTAAATGATGCCAGGTGGGCTGAACCAACTTTTATAACAAATTCAAACTCCTCATAAACAGAGCTTTAAGTTCCCCTCTTCTTTGACTTTGTCCCACAGACCTTGAGACTGACAGGGACACGTGTACCTTTGTGGTGGGCAAAAGAGCAGGTGAAGGAAAACTCATTTGTCTTTATTCTCACTGTATTGAACAGACCACAGATCATCTGAGGGGGGAATTAAGTTACACTCAGTTTTGAGAAGTTAACACTTTCTAAAACGTGAAACTCAAAGCCTGGCCCTGTTTTGCCAACAAGTGGCCTCAACTTCAACTGGTGAATTGCCCTCTGAGCATCGCTGGTTTGCACCAGTTCATCACACAATGCACAAGCTGGTGTGGATTTGGGCCCAGTCTGATAAAGCAGGATCTGTAGCAAATAAGAACCCTGGAAGCAGCAAAATCTGCTGTGATGTGGATGGTGATGATGGAAGAGAAATGGATATAGAGTGGAGAAAAATCCCAGAAGCAGCTGTGCCAGTTAAAGAAAATCTCAGTCCTGAATTCCTCTGAAGGTACAGAGTAGCAAGGGAAAGTGATTATGGGAGATCCTTACCCTGTTGATTAAATATTTCAGAACAGCATCTGGCTACAGTCTGGTATCACTATTCTGGTTTTGCAGTGGGTAAATCTGCCTTATTCTTTAAAGTGCCAGATATTCAACTCACAGGAAGGTCCTCAACTTTAGTTTGGGTGAACTGAAGTTTCTGTAAAAATAATTCAGGAGCAAGAATGCAGTAATCCTTCCTGGCTGTGACAGAAACAGGTCCAACCATTTCCAGGTCTGCAGAAGTCTGACAGGATTAAATGTCCTAAAAAGACAGCAAGCTGTTTCAGTACATCTTAGTTCCAGGTTTATGAACAGAGGGTTGTGGTTCCAAGGTAAACTCACACATTTCTTACAGATGTGCAGACAGGTAGTTAAAATCCCCAGAAATTGCACACAGTGAGGTTTGGGTTAAGCCATGTTTTACCAACCTTTTAAGTTAATATTTGAGCATTTCAGCTTTGCTGTCTGTTTGAAAATAAAATGGAAAATCAAAATGTAAGCACCCAGTTGATGCTGTTATGTGAAGGTCACCCACTCATGCTCAGGAAAGCTCTCCAGTTATGATCTCCTTCCTGTAGAATCCTGGGTTTGGCAGATTTCATGTGGTCAGAGCTTTACTGTTTTTCCATGTGCTCTCTTTCTTTTAATCTGCATTTTTTAATTAATTCCTAAATACTAGATACTCTTCCTTTATTCCTTGTGTAACCTGGCCAGTGTCTTCAGATGACAAAATGTAATTCAATCCAGTGTACACAGTGAACATTCTCAGCTGGATTTTTTGGGGGGTTACCTATGCAATGAATGGAAGTGGAACAGAGCTGGACATCTCAGAGTTCACTCCTTGTTAGACTTAAAGGTTTCAAGCTTCTCCTGACAAACTAGGCTATTCCAGAGGGAAAATTTAGTGTTGAATTAAAAGGCAAATCCTTATCCAACATCCTCATCTGAAAATCTGTTGTACTTTGGTACTGTGGGTAATAAAGTACATTTGACCTTCTTTGAATACTTCAGATCAAACTGCTTAGACAATTTTCATTCTCCTTGCTGCCTTTTGGTGGCAAGATATCAGTGACATGCTGTTCTCTACTAGTGTACAGCCCCTGGTGTCCAAATGGAGGATCTTTATGGCTGATGTGATGCTGTCAGCAGTGCTGACACTGATTCCAGCAAGCCAAGGTTCATTCAGAGTAGAGCCATTGCAGTCTGTCCATGATGATCGAGCACAGTGCTCAGGTCTGCCAGACACCAGTGGGTAAAATGTATCCGAGACCTGACAGCAATCCACAGCAACTGGTTCCCAAAGGAATCCATCTCCCTTCACAGTGGCCTGATTTCTGTGCTCTGCTCTAACTCCAGTGCGTGTAGCTGAAGAGTTCCTCTCTCTGCTGTAAGGTGTCCTGCATGTTGAGCCTTGGCAGCCCAGGCCACCTATACATGGCAGATGGGTTTGTCTGGAAGACTCTGGCTTGCTTCTGTTTAGGTTTCTTGTACCCTAGCTTTCCATAATGAATGTCTTGCTATAAATTCTTGGCTGACCAAAGAAGTTTGGCTAATCCCGACTTCTGGATGCTTATCAAAACCAAAGTTTGAATTCCATCCACCATGAATCCTAGTCTATTTTTAATGCTGCTGTTTGGAAGTATGGCTCCATGTGCTCTTAATAAAATAGTGGAAACAACATGCAGCAACTTTGTAAACAAACTTAAAAACTATTATTTTATATTTTTTAGAGAGCCAACTTATTTGTAAATAATCTACACCAGATGTTGGCCATGACATAAATTCCCTCTATTAATATCTTTTTATATGGCCTTGGACAAATCACAAGTCTGTGCCTTGGTTCCCTAGCCAAGAAAAGGTGTGGTAGCTTCTGAGGACATGAATGCTTCAGGAAAAAGGGTTATTTAAATAACTAAGAGACAAAATTTGTTCTTTGACCATAGAAATGAGTACTGGAACTAGAAGGAATTAAAAGCATATTTCTAATACTTACAAAAAGGGCCGTTTGGCAGGGCTTGTAGTGAAGGCACAGCACAACAGTCCAGTCTGTGTGCTTATATATTTAGTTTATATTTTGAATAATGCTGCTTGTAGCTGTGTTGAAGTCACTAGCCAAATGGTTAAGGCAGAGCTGGCCTATTTACGTTTTCAAGTTGGCTTTTCTAGAAAGAAACTTGAGGTACACCTGCTTGGAATGTAATTTTTATTTAAGGCCAAGATTTTCTGGAGCTGGAGCCTGATATCAAGATGATGGGTAATATTTATAAAGAGACTTGTATATCCTCCCCAGAATATGCTCCTGGTTGGCAGATCCCATTCCATGATGTGTGCACCACCAGTACAGATGTGCCCTTACTGCTTTCAGTTTGAATTTCAGGCTTTCGGGGCAGACACAAAGCTGAATTTTCTGACTTGTGTGCCTGTTGAAGCAAATAAAGAAAGTAGCCTGTACTTCCTAAAGTGTTCAGTCCTACTTACCAGTCCAAAACCACAGCAGAAATTCACTTGCTGTCTGGGAAAGCTTGAGAGGGGTTTCCCATCCCTCCAAAAACTGAATTATTATATTGCAGCCACATTTTTGGGTGTCTAAGTGGGAACTGTTGGGATCAAAGTTGTTTCAGGTACCTTTCTGCAGTGGTGACATTGAGAGGCAAGAGTGGAGAGGAAATATATATTTTTGCAGGCACAAATTGAATCAAATGGAATGAGGTTTTTTGAGATCTTTGCTATGCCCCCAGCAATATGGGCAGAGTTATGTCCTATTTTCTTGCTGGGCTTCAGGTTTTGCTTCTCCATTTTCGCATAAATTTCCCAAAGGCTTAATGCAAGTTCTGCTCCACTCCCAAATGGGATCTGTAAGGCCTGAAGTGAGGCATCAGCAAAATGTAAGTCCTATATCAATGTCCTTTTTTTAAGTGAAAATACCAGTATCTTTTCATTCCTCACAGCACTTGTCCTGTTTTGTTGCTGAACATAAAGAGCTTCTCTATTTTCTTGTACTAGTGAAAATACCAAACTCTTATTCTTGTCTTTTTGGTGCTGACTGGGTTTTGATCTCAGATTAGTTTGCTCTTGTTGGCTTTTCCAACACCACATGCAAAGAAAACCAAAGGAGAAAAGGCCAAATGTGTGGATCAGCTGTAATATAAAGCTGCCCAGCCCCGAAATAAGCAGGAGAAATGTATCTGATGAAGCAGCAGCTGAGCTGCTCCTCTCCAGCATCCCTGAAGGAGAGATAAAAGAGCCTCTGGCCTGTCAGACACAGTTTAAACCCTCCCATGTTTCCCTTCATCCCCACACAAAGCAGCGGTGTGGGCTGTAGCTGCACACCTGCAGCTGTGTTCCAGTTCGACCTTTCTTGTTATTCCTGCCAAAAAATAGATCTCGACAATAAATTCAGGAGAAGCTGGTATGGTTCAGAAAACAAGAGCAGTATCTCATTTCTCCTTTATTATTTCCACATCTGAGGGGTCAGTGGGAAAGAGGAAGCTGAGTTGAGGTGCAGGTGGAAATGGAATGGGTAAGATTTAGCAGCATGCACAGAGGGGCAGGGCAGATGCAACTCAGTTTCTGAGGACTTTTTATACCTGAACTAAGCATTCTTTTTAATAGGGAGGACATCTTCCCTCATAATATGCTCTGTGGCCATTTTCTTCCTTTCAAACAAGTGCAGTTTCTTGAAAAGCTGCCATAACCTTCCTTTTTTTCATTATTAAAATGAAACAGGGGTGACGGTGAGCATCAGTGAGGGCAGCTCCATCTCCACCATCAGAGCTGTTGGCAGGTGGCTCCAGCAATGGGCTCAGCTCCCAAAGGATGTATCTCCCTTCCCCTCTGGTGTCCCTGTGTGCTGTATCCTCATTGCTGAGCAAATCCAGCCAAGCTTCCTGCATTATTTCTTTACCTTCTTGCAGGACCATACAATTTTTATTCCTATCACAGCTCCATCCCTCAAACATCTTTCAAGGGCTCTTCCATCTCTCTTTGTTTGCTCCCTGAAAGGATCAGTTCTGCCCTTTTTATTTGTAGTGTTTGCAACATATGTGTCTAACCTTAAAACAAATTTTATCCAAAGCCTGCTGAATTCAGTGAGTCTCTGGCTCACATTCTGAATTGCTTGAATTCCCCCTTTTCCATTCTCCTAGCTACCTACAACCTATGGATCATAATATCCTGGCCATTTCTGCAGTATCTTCTTCCCAAAACACATTCATTACTTGTGGTTGAACATGCGCAATAAGTTCCAGGAGTCATGTAAGAAAAACATTAATAAACCCCCTGCTAATGGGATTCTCTATGAAACATACATTCAGTTATTCTGTGAACAGGGCTAAGTCCTGAACACCAGATTTATGTCTGGGAACATCGGATGGTTGCCACTGGCACAGGTTACCCTTGGATATAAACTAACAGGGGGAAATTGTCTCTATTTTGCAAACCTGCAGTGGCCATGGTTATTATTATGAAGCAAATCCACCCCTTAAGTAACTTCGTTTTCAGAAACAAGTCCCTTTTGCCCTTGTTGCATGTGTGGTACTTCAGCCTGAAGTAAAAGTTGGGTTCAGACTAATTCTGTTGGTTAAGTGGTCTGGACTGAACCTTTTTTCCCCCTTTGTCATATATACAGCCATATCTAGCACTGGGGGGACTGGGTTTGCTGTCACTGAACTTCTTTCTCCTGGGTTGAAAACACTTGCTGATATTCGTTTTAGAGCAGGGACTCAGCTTGTGCCTCAGGCTGCTTTCAGGAAGGGTCATATGGATAAATGTGAAATCAGTGAAGGTCTGCATTAGCAACCATCCAGCAATTCAGCACACAAGTGCTCTTGTTTGAGTCAGCTGGAGAGTTACAGCCCTGTTCAGGGAGGAGAAGAATGAGCTGGCTTATCCCATGGACCGACCCCTTCCTTGGGGAGGGAAGTGTTCACCAAGTATTAACATACATGTGTAATTTGAATTAATTTTTCAGTGTAATTTGCAGACTTTGCCACACTCCGTATCTCAACATTTTCAGGAAATCCAGCCTTTTATTCCAAAACAAAAATGTAGAAAAAACTTCCCCCTTGCCCTCACTTATTTCCACCACCAACCTCCCTCTCAAATTGGGCAAACAAAAACATTCAGGTAAAACTTTCCCAAATGAGCTTTGTGACTTGGGGAAAAAAAATGTAATTACTATGTTCAAGGAAAATAGACATTTTCCTCTAATTAAAATTCCAATTTTCCATGGGGTGAGGCGAAAGTGAAGTTCAACATCTCTAGTCATGTACTTGAAGTGTGTGGGGAAAATTTCACAGGAGGCAGCTGTGTGAATGAGCAAGCAGAGGCAGATAGATTGGATTTTTTAGGCTGCACATGCATGGGCTGCTTTCAGCTTTTTAACATCCCTTAGAGATGGCATTATTTGACTTTTTCCTCCTTTTATTGTGGAATTTTCTCCTCTTGCCTTTCCGGGTGTCTTTAGATAATTCAGAAAAAATGTGAAAAAGGCAAGGAAGGGAAGTGCAGATAAAACTCAATTATTTTTGATTAATTATTCAGCTTCTTATTTTATCTGGAAACTTTCAGCATAGCCTTCTCCTCTCATCCCTGTGATGGAGGTCTACATTGGCCACCTGTAGCTGTGCTAATCTAGCACCTTGCTGCCATAATCTGCCTAAAGTTCCAAGTGATTTAAGGGAGTGAGTTTGGCTCTGAAATGTCAGAACACAGATACAGAGTCAGGTGAATGAGGGAAATGCCCACAGGATCCGGGGAATAACCACGGCTTCCCTCCATCCTGCTGTGTGCGCTCATGGCAAAGGCCTCGGCCCGAGGGAAGAGCAGAGACACAAAGAAGGTTCTGTAGCTTTCACAGTGGTTGTTCTCTTTCGGGGTGGGTTTTTTCTTTACTGCTTTGAAGGCCTATTTCATGGGACACTTCACAGAATCAATGTAGCTCATCAGCAAATGGGTGCTATGTGCACCAGGCCTGTGACAGGGCAGGCATTTGTTTTCCCTGCACGTCAGGGGCTTTCAATCCTGCCCCAACACTGGACGGGTTGTCCTGCTGCAGATCAGGAGAGGCTTTTGCATAACCTGAATTTTGTGCAGCGAATCAGAGTTTATTCTATAGATTCAGTTGGTGCTTATCTCTGATTAGATTCCTGGCAGAATATTTCTTGATTCTGCCAACATTCAGGCCACAACTGATAAATAAGCATCAGGTGTTAAAGTTCAGAGATGAAGATCCATCCATGCCAAGGCTTAAATTATCTTCTTTTCTATTTATTTTTCCTACACAACTGAATACATATAAAAGCCCTGGTAAATGCCCCATTTTAGAGTTTGTAGCTAATGTTTGTTTAAAATGCTTAAAGTACGAGGTCCACAGGGTAGGCTTTGGTGTGTAAATTAAACACCCACCCATTTGATAACCAGTAGTGCATAGAAACTTAAACAGGAGAAACTTGCACAGACAGGCTGAGGCGATGCCCAGGTGTCCGTGCCCTGTGTTTAGCAGGAGTTTTGCCTTTTGGAGTCAGCCTTAGGCTTTCCAGTGTGATGGATCAGCCCCCAGCAGCCCCCAGAGATCTGAATGACAAAACATGAAGAGGTTCTAGAAGCAGCAGTTTGGGGAGGCTCACTCTTTTTGCTTCCCTCTGCCTTCTGAGCCTTTCTGTGAGAGCTTGCTTCTGTGTTTCTGCAACTCTAAGGGCCAGGGATGCATTTTTATACTTACTGTGATTGGAAATCATTAGAGTTGTGAGCAGGATGTATCCAGGACATCCCTGCAGCAAGAGGAAGAGTGCAAAGAATTGCACTGCTGTACGATCAGGCTGCACGTGCCTTGATGACAGTTGTGTTACCTCAGCTTGCTGTCACCTGGATGATCCACACGTGGATCACTTGGTTGTGTTTTGTTACCTAAATTTCAACTAAATTTTAAACTATTTTTAGTATTTTTTACCTAGCCCTGAATCAGTACCTTCTCTCTAGTTTTCACTGACTTGAGCATGGGGTAAGCAAAATGAGTATGATACAGCTTTTGCTCCCTGTCTTGTCTGCTTTAATTTCTAATTGCTTGGAGATCCTCTCAGTATGTTTTATTTTGCTGTATTTGTTTTTTACGTTGCTTAGTTCAGTAGCAGTGTGATATCACTTAGAACCTCTAGGAACTGCTGTAATATAAATATCAGTAAACAGAAACGTGAAAAAAGAAGAAAGCTGGCCTAGAAATGGGCCCAGGCTGGAATTTGAAACTCATGTGGTTCCTGTGGTTTGCTGTCATCTAGGGAAGTGACCATGATGTTCTGTTGGCCCAGCCCTTGGGTCAGATCTGCTTTAGACTTTTGTGTGTGACAAATGTGATGGTTTCTTTTCTCAAATACTTTTCTAGTGCTCTAGAAAAGACAGTGATACCAACTAAACGTTTTCTCACTGGCAGAGTTACCTTGCACAGGGAACTGATACGTTATTTTGCTGTTTAACTTTTCTTCTCTGAGAGGATTTACTTCTGTTGTGTTCTTGGCACAGCTTTTTATTATTGACTTTTCCTAAATGTAGATAGTGTTGTCTAACTTTATGTTGAGGAAACCAGACCCAGGTAGTACACAGTTAAGGGACTGCATCCTAATTAATGGACAAATCACGTCACACTAAACTGGTCTCAGCCGGGTTTAAATATTTGTTTCAAATGGCTTATCAAAGATTAAATAACTGGGTAGTAACAGGCTAAGGAAGTGAAGTCTGCATTTCCCAGAACTTTGTTGTCACTCAGCAACATTGCTCTGTCTGAAAATGAGGATGACATTGCTCTGCCTACAGAGCAAAGTACTATAAATGGGGTTTTCAGTCAACATTTTTTAGTATGTCTATGTATAGAAAGCCAGCAGGAAAAATTCTGCCCGCGTTTACACATATGCAACCCAAGTTTGCAGTTAACTGAGTGCAAAATGCTGTCCTAAGTACACAAATGTATTAGAAAACATGTGTGCTTTATAAGGATTGTACTACTGGTTTTCAGCATGGTTTTATTTAATGAAAGTTACCATGATCTATGGTAATTATTTGTGCAGTTATGAGGCTTTGTTGACGTAAGCATGCAGTCATGAACCCGCTTCTAGCACATGGTTTTAATTTTTGCTTTGTTACTTTCATGATTTGACACTCTTAGCCAAATAAAATATTTTTTGAGAATTGATTAATGAACATTCCCTGATTTATAACAAGACTGATTTGTAGAGCATTAATAAAGAATAACAAAGTTTACCCTAAGATGACTTAGGCTTTCATTTCTGGTAGCTTACTAATGGGGCAGGTGGCAGAAGATAGTGAAAACATTGTCGTGAAAAAGGCAAGGCAAAATTCCAGATTGGTTCCACAGGAATCCAGGAATGGCAAAACTCTTACTACGTTTGCTCATATTTGTGCAGTCCTGCCTTTCAGGTGGCTGCAGCAGGTCTGGAGTAATCTGCTGTGGAAATAGCAATTCTCATTCTTTCAATGCTGTTTTCTAGCCTAATAACGTAGGTGGCTTGTGGTGGAAGGGAACTGAACTCGGTGATCTTACGAGCTGCCACCTTTGCAAACTGGCTGTGCTGACGTCTGCACGTGTGGCTTCACCCAGACGTGGAGAATTGGGCAAAATGAGACACCTCATGGTCTTCAGAAAATCAATGCATTCTGCATCTGGCAGCGCAGCAGGACAAGTAAAAGGCTGACAGCTTTCTGGCATGCTCCCTCTGCAGACATGGCGTTTGTGGAAATGTAATTACATTGCATAAAAGAAAAAGGAATTACAACAGAATGGAAAAGAAACGCCAACTTGGTTGACACAAATAAATTATCCTATAAGAATAATAACCATGTTAGTATCAATATAATAATTCCCACTGTAGTTCTGCTATCTGAGCATTTCATCAACATAACTATGTAAAAATCCATTATTGAGTTCTATTCTTCCTGCAGCAATCAAGATTTTGCTTGAATTTTTGTGTGTGGAGCCTGTGCCAGGGGACCAGCTTTGTGTGTTTGTGTTGCAGGTTTAGTAAACTGTGATAGTGTGACCTTCCTCCATGTGCCTTTTGATTGATTGATCAAGACCAATACTTGATTTCAGCTGCAAATCAGTTTTCTGTTGGCTTGGGGCTAAAAAATTATCCAGGTATCCCGCAGCTCAGGCTCTTTCCCAGTTGTCTCATGGCCAACAAGGAAGATCCACCCATGAGCTGTGTCTTCAGGGCAGCAGGTGGTTTCTCTGAGCTAAGCTGGACCATCCATAGCCCATCTGTGGGAGCAGGGATTCATCCTATGGCTCAGTACTTGAGTGCCAGCAGAATATCCACTTCCATGGTGAAGTCAATTCTTTAACACCGGTTTTCAAGCTTCCCTCTGTTCCTAAGGAGCAATTATTCCACTAAGGCTGTTGGTGTAGTCTGGTCTCCTGTAGTAGTGTGACTCTCAGGTGTTAGTCTGGTTCTGTGCCATCGGAATCTTGGATTGCTGTGATTTCTGGCTTTTCCATATAAGCCTTTGGAGGTGGAAAATCAAATGTCAGGGAGAAATTGAGGGACGAAAGAGGATACATGTTTGGATCTTTGCTGGCAGGCTTATATCTGAATACAGGTGTAAATCAAAGCCACAAAGCCCCTGTGTAGGTTCTGACTGCTCAGAAGGGTTAATAGCGATGTGGGGAGGGGCTGCTTTCAGGGATTGGATCCTGAAATGGCTTTGCATCAGGATTCATTCGACAGCAGCCATGTCTTTCCAGAGCCTTGATAGCTCAGAGAAGTAACTCAGGCTGGTTGCTGACCCTGGAGCCCAGAGAGCTTCTGTTTCCCAGCAGAAGCAGTTGAGCCCCATGGCTGTGTTACCCAGGCCCTGCAGTATCGTACGTGGGTGCAGCTCCAGTGCTGGCATCCAAGGATTTGTAGCAGTGCTTGATGTAACAAGGATTACAATTGTCAGCATAGCAGAACACCTACTTTTCATCTTGAATTGCAAAACTTTCCTATAAGGGGCTATTGTCTCCTTACACATGTTGCCTTGCTCTCTCTGGCATTAAATTCTCTGAACAGCAGTGGAATAATAAACTTCTGTGTGTGTATTCTGCATTATTCCCTATTCAAAGCTTAAGACATAGCCTGGAAGTAAGCCAAAAACAATGTGAATTAGTGGATCTGGATGATGTTCATCTTTTTGTGGTTTTGGGTTTTTTCCTTTTTTTTTTTTTTTTTTAAATAGCTACCCCAAAGAACTACTTGCTCAAATTTGGGGATGGTATCTCCTGTTTGAGTTGGTCTGTTTGGTATAATTGGCATGTGAGGACGTGCTTAGAGAGCTTGTAAACACTGTAGTGCTAAGAGAAGAATAGAGACACAAGGTGCTAACATATTTCAGGAATAATGCTTGGGAAAACAGAGTTCAGCTTGACCTACTTCCCATTAGCTTTAGTCTTTAAAAGCAAAAACAAAAGACTCAATTATTGTTTAATTTTCTGGAGCACTTAAAAAAGCTCTTGAAGCTTTCCATCTGAAATAGAGACCAGGAAAAAATGCCTGAAAAGCTGACAGTGTGGTAAAGAAAACAAGCATAGGATGATCATTAGTCAGAACAAGTTAAATAATTAAAGAAAAACAGCCAGAAAATAAAATTAAGAGATACTGCAACATCAATTTTCCTAATAGTAGTTGCAGTCCACATTAAGGAGTATCACACCGAAGTCATTTTCCCTTGCTGTTTGGTAACAGTGGAGGAATAACATACTAAAACCATTATTCTATTATTAAAAATATGATTGCAAATTAAAAATACTACATGGTTGTCTTCTCAAGCTGTTATCATAGAATGGTCATTGGAAATACCAGACTTTTTGGATGGGAAACATTTCAAAGTTGCTTGGTATTCCTGCCAGAAGTCACTGCCCTGAACACTCTGCTGCCACTGGGAGCTTAGCTTTTTAGAAATGAAAATAGTGCATCTGCTAGCCAGAGACAGGCTTACCACCTCAGTAAAAGTGCAAAAATTTATTAGAAAACTGTGGAAAAGTGTCTAGGTTGCTTATTTAATTTGTTGCACCACGAAAATAATCCTGGTGACTTATATACAGTGGTATAGGAAAGATTAGAAATGTGATGGGGCCTTTGCTGATGCACCAATTTTTGAGTGAATGGAATGGACATACCAAGGGAGTCAATAACAGCTGAAAAACTTTAAGTAGGTTGTTTTCAGTGCTGTGTTACATCTCCCCCAAAGGCAGAGTTGATCCAAGGGTAGTGGAATCGCCAAGAAAATTCTGAGTCAGCAGGGCTCTGAACGGCTGTTGTGTCAGACAGACCCAACCATATGAAAGCACTTAGACAAATATGCAGTTGTTAGCACATGAAGAGTTTTGATAAGAAAGATAATTTTTTTTATATGCTATGCTGAGGCCTCAGGAGATCCCAAACCCATATTTTACTGAAACTGTGTTACTTCAGTGTTATATTTGGGCTACATCTCTTCAGCCTTTCCCTACCTGAGCATGTCCTTGGCAAACCTGACTGGTGCAGGATTGAAAAAGGCATTTCCAGGTGTCCCTAAGCCAAGTGCTGGCAGCACATGGCCTGGGCAGGAAGGCAGTAAAGCTGGGGACTACAGCCTGGTGTAGTTCCTTCCAGTGAGCTGTTCTGAAGTATCTCCAGTAACGACTGGCAAGGTGAGCTGCTATGGAGGCAGGCATTGATAAGGATGAGCAGGCAGTTGAGAGGGACTTTCTGTCCTCTTTCAGAGAGTTCAGGATGCACAGAGGAATTTTTAGTGCCCAGCACTGATCCTGGGGAGCAGTGGTATGAGTGTGATCCAGAATTACAACCACTAGTAAAATGAAGGAGGAAGAAGGAGGATTGACAAGAAAAAACAGGAAAGGAAGGGTTACTAGGAGAGAAAAGGAAGAAATTGAGAGAAACGAATTAACTGACAGGCACACTCCAGGGGCCTGCAGGGAGACAGTAAATGGGTGCTGCCTTTGTGCTCTGCATGTTCAGGGTGGTGGTGTCCTCTGCCTACCCCCATGTTATAAACGGTGCTTACAGCAGCTGTCTCTGAGTGTATGTATTTATATACATCACTGAAACCCACTTCATTTTCCTCCCCTTTCTTTCACTACTGAAGCTGGATGCAGATGTGCAGAGCTGGGTGAGAACCGGCTCTCAAGGGTGGACAGTTCTTCCCCATTTCAGTCATTGTGGTGCCACATGGCACAGGGACAGTGGGAAGCACAGACAGGGCAAGTGCCTGACAGAGATCCCTGCAGTTCTGGAGTAAGGACCTCAGCATTCCAAATGCTCTCTGGACGTTGAGCAGTTCTCTTGACACTTCCACAGGTGGGGGATATCAGGCATTCCAGTTTGCTGATGGAGAAGCTCAGACAACCTGTCCTGTAAGTGAAGGTCCCAGGGACAGCCAGCGCTGTGTTGAACAAAAACCTGTTCCTTAATCAATGTCCAACCACTGGCCATTGGTTTCTGCTAAAGCCCGGGTTTGGTGAGTGAGGTGTGATCATCCAGGTGTCATTTTGTGTATCCCCATCCTTAAGAGACCTGTTTCCCGCTCCCGGGTAATGCTGTTCCCTGACTATTGGCATGGAGCACTGAAGACATCCGGTGGCTGCTTGGGCTAATGGCAGGTGAGCGAGGAGGCCTCGCTGAGGTTTTACATGGCCAAAGGTGCTGCGCCACATGGGGTTAAAGTCTCCTGTTGCAGTCACACACCAAGGCTGGGAGAACACACCTCCCACGTACAACTCTGTGTCCTACTCCATGGGGAAGGGGTTACCAAGCCTCCCTTGTTCCTGTATTCCTGAATGTACCCATCTACAAAGGGAGCTGGGGAAGAAATGTCAGAGTTATTATATTTTTAATCCTTTCCCCCATGGCTCTTAAGCCACAGCCCATGAGGATTTCTTCTTAAAAGCTGGTAACCAGTGGACCAGATGCTCTGGTCTTTCCCTCTGGGACTCACAGCTACAAGTGCTACCAGTGACCTTTGAGGACTCTCTAAAAAAAACCAAACTGTGCGCTGCTTTCCCATAGAGCGTCACTGTGGAAACTACAGTCTTTCTTTGTGCTTCATTCATTTTCAATTTGGCCAGGCCTGCCACTGATATATGGACAAATGAGGAAGCGGCACAAGAGAAAAGAATACTTGACAGAGGAGACCAGCAAATAAAAACTGTTGTGTTGTGCTGTCAAGCTCAAGTGTGAATAGTGCTGCACCTGGAGAGCGCGGACAAAGGGGCTGCATTCATGCCCAGTCCCTTGTGTGTGGGAAGCCAGCAAGACCTAAAGGAGCTGCCGTGTCAAGAGCGTGATTCAGGAGACCTTCCTTGTTTGGGATTAATCATATAAAAGGGAGGCATGAGTAAAAATATCCTGTTAACAGGAATATCCTGTGGGCTGGGTGTATGTATTGATCTTTGCTGAGCAGCGCTGCGGAGGGCTTGGAGACATCTGGGAGATGAATCATCCCCAGCCAGAACTGGAGCAATTAGCTACATTTAGACCAGCAAAAGGCCTTGAAAGGTGTCTAATTGAGTGGCTTGCAACTGCGCCAGGAAACAATGTGGATTTGACAAGAATCCCACAATTAATTTCTGTATTGACCTAGTGGGACACCATTTGCTCATGTGGACAGATTATCCTAGATAACTAATTCAATTCTTACAGCATCCACTGCAGACATAAATGTTTTGTTAACTAGGAGCAAAGTAAAGGAGGTAGTTAATGGTAAGTCCTTCTTGCAGCCCATTACTAAATCTGTGACCATTTAAACATAAAACAGGGGGTTTTGGCAAGGTCAAGGCCACACATTTCTTGGGAGCATGAAGTTCAAAGTTCTGCCGTGGCAGCCCCAGTGGTTTTGAAGCACTGTGTTAAACTACATTAAAGAAGCACACATTTACTCAAGGACAAATTCAGGGGCTTAATAAAGGAAGATATGTCAAATACAATTTATAGGTATTAAGATATTAGAAACAAATTAGGATCTAGGTAGGTGTGCAAACTTAATTTCCCAGAAAAACAGCAATAATTTCCTTTATAAATACAAAAAGTAAAAAAAAAATGAGCTTACTTTAAATATTTTTAAACATCAACTTTTGTTATATGCAATTGCAATATAAGTATTAAAATTCCTGCTTTTAGTGTGACCAAAAATGTGATGGCTGGACCTGAGAACTTGCTGGCAGATTATGATTGGCAAGATAAAGCCAGAATTAATTTGTGAAATCCAGAGCTTTGCAATTTATTAGTGATTATCTCTCTGTGTGTGTGCACAGTGCTCCCAAAGAGGAACAGCTTTCATATAACAAGTTGATAAAATAAATAGCAGTGTTCTGGGGAGAAAGGTCTAACTTAATAAGCAGGGAGGCAGAAATAGGTTCTTTTTAATGATGCTGACTTTTGCTTTTCTTTCTTGGTGGTTCTGTTAGAGGAACTCTGCATCTTAACTAATCACATTGGAGCTTTTCTATCAAAACCCTTTTCTGAACAAAAGAAGTTTGTATAAAATTGGCTGTTATGAAGCAGACAGTCTTAAAGCTGCTCCTTCACCATGGCCAGATGCAGAGCTGGGCTGCAAACAGTGCGAGTTCCCTTTGAGTGAGTGATGCAGACAGGCCACAGCTCAAGGTCTGAGCCAAATTGTGAGATAAGCTGGAGACAACTACTCTTGTGATAACATCCAAGGGAGGTGCCCACTAGTATAAGGGATGGCTTGTTTTATTATATTCCTAAATGCCAAGAAGCTCTAAGGGATATCTTCCCTCTCACCCCCATCAGCATAATGGAAACTCTTCTGGACCCCATCGGACTCATTTCTGAGTCTGGCTCAAATTCTGCCAGCTCAGTTAGCTCTGCCTCTTGCTCAAGGTTTGTGGCAGTAATAATGATTCAAAATAGCTCCATGTTTTACTCCAGGGAGTAGGATTAGGCAGCAAGGTTAGTGTGATGATAAAAGAAGGATTAACAGGATTATTGATTTATGGATCGTACCTGAAGCAATTAGAGATGACTATGTGGCAGATGCTTTAAGGTTTAAAATCATGCCTGCTTCACACCTTGCAAAAATCTCTGAGTTGCTCTGGCTGAGTGCTCTGCAGCACCTAGAGGCTGATGATGTTAACTGCTCTCTTTGGGGTGGTTTCAGCCCTGAAGAACCTGGACACTCTGGAACCAGACTGAGTATTGAAGGGGAGGCAAAGGGGCAAGCTGGAAATCTGACCCCTGCCCAGGGCAGAACTCATCCCTGCCCACTCCTGGGTCTGCTGAGTGGCTTCACAGTTAGGTCTGAGTGTTCTCCTGCTTTGCTGCAGAAGAGAATAAGGAAGGAAACACAAACAATTTTACTGATTTTCAAAGAGAAAATCCATGTTTGATTTTGACAGGAGCCAAAATCCTCAAGGAAGAAATCAGATTTAGAGCAGCTTGTAAGTGGTAGATCACAGAAATCCCAGTCTGGAGGGTTTTGCAGAAATTTCAGTGCCAAGTGGCAAGGCCAGTACAGACAGCAGGAAAGGTTGTAATGCTGCTGCATTCACTCATGTTTGCCAGGAACTCCTGACTATACATAAAAACTACTCTGAGCTGAACAAATGCTGAATTTAGCTGCATAAGTAGATAGTCTTTAATTTTTCCTTCCAGAAGTTCTTTTAGGATACTACAGCTTTCTGACAAAGGAGATATTCCCATAAAAATATGTTCATTCACCCTTTTTCTCTCCCCACCCACCCAAAAAAATTAAAGCCTCCAACTCTCAAGAACAAACAAACAAGAGCAGTTCTTGGGTTTTGCATTGCCTTTCATTTATTTGTTTAGCTTTCATTTTAAAATAAATAGTTTCAACTACCAGGGTCAAAACAACAGAGCTGCTCTAGAAGGGAATAATCCCTTTTCCTGACCTGAGTGACTCCATTAAGAGGTTATACAATGGAATAAAACACAACACAAAGCTTGCTTTTATGACATCCCTAATACATAAGCTTAGAAAAGGAAATCAGTCTGATTCCTGGGACAACTGGATGAGCCCCAGAAAAGGGGATGGGAACTTTTCCTGCTGAGGAGTGACTGACAGCAAGAGAGTTTTGGAGTCAGTAGCGGTATTTTGATATCATTGTTGTGTTGGGGATTACATATGCAACACATGGTGAAGTTGCTGTTGACTCCAAGCAGTTTATTTGCATCCCCAAGAGAAGAAATTAAGGGTGAAGGAGCCTGAACTGCAGTGAGTCCCCTGAGGAGTTGAGGCACTTGGCCCCAAAGCCGAATTTCAGCCTTAGCACAAGTGTTCTTGTGTAATGCACAGCGCTAACGTGATATCAGAAAAGTGTTTGTAACTTATTTCCAGTTATTTATTTTAATTAATTAAGTGGGGGCTGGGAGGTTTTGCTTGCTTGTTTTTTAAGCAAGCAGTTGGAAGCTGAAGTTTAGTGGAGCTAAGTGAGGGCAGCCAACAGAGCAGATATTATTGCTGGATGCAGCAGGGAAGTTTCGTTTCATCGGGCTCTGGTAATGTGGTGGAAGAGGGCTGGCAGAACTAGGAAGAATGTCTCTTCTATTGAGCAGGTTCCAAATTTCTTGCATACCTTGAGGAAACAAAACCAGTGCTAGGAACTCATGCATCCAGTTGGTTAGTTTCTAGTTAATATAGTGACAGATGTAACATAGAGGGACTGGCATGTTTGACTCCATTAGATTTCAGAAGGATCTTCCCCATGGCTGCTGCGGCCTCTGGATGTGGTCCCCAGCTCTGTGGTTAGCTGTGCTGAGGACACACAATGAGTAAGAGGACAGAATTTTGCAAGATCTTCTCCATACGTCTTCCCAGGAGGAGAGAAGGGATGTGAGCTTGTTTGACTTGGGTACATGAGTAACCCACTTATTTTGCCATGAGGACAAAGGCTGAACTTCTCTTGGGCTCAGAAATGACACAACAGTTCTCCTGGAAATCCTGATGAAAGAATCAATTCATAGGTTCCCAGTTCTTCAAGACACTTCTGCTGGCCTGGGCTGCTCTACAAACTGTGTTTTAATGGATCCAGGAAAACTTTGTTGTCCTTCCTCCTTCCCAGCAGGAGTTATGGGAAAACTCTGGACAACTTGCAGTTCCCATCTACTCACTATTCCAATGTCTTGTCTGTGGGCCAGCCAGGGAGAGCCAACAAGCCCACTCGTTTAAGTTAAGAATTCCTCTCCTGTGTGAGGTGGTAACTCAAGGTACAGCATGAACTAACTTTGCAGGGAGAAAGTGTTTAATAGGAGTTTTCCCAAGGCCCTTGGAATTTTGGAGGAAACATTAGAAATGGGTCAATTCTTTCTTTCACAATGAGATGATGCCTTTCTATAATATTACTAACTGAGCTTGTTGGGATGAAATAGGGAACACAAGATAAATGTGGAATGACTGTAAAGCTGTGGGTTTGGTCAATAGTTGTGTGAATGTTTGTGATGACTTCTGTTTATCCTTTATGTACAGGAAGAAATGTCCAGGAGCACATTTGGTAATATCCCTGAACTCTTGGTAATGTGAGACCTCCTTAAAGCAATCTGTTAAATCTTAGCAGAGAAGGGGGAAGAGACCATGGCTTTCGGTGTGTGAATTATGAGGCGTGTGGATTAGCAAAGGGAATATTAACAAGGCTTTACTGTACTACTTCACACAGTGCATTAGTTATTCTGTCAATCTTACTGCTGTGGCAAGTCACCAAGGCAGATGTGTGAGCAGGCTGGGAAATGGGATGGGTCACTCTTCTGCCACAAGTGTTGAAGTTTCCTAAAACCCTGCATCTGGTTGCTTGATCCAGGGCATGAATTAATAGCTTTGATTTAAAAAATTCTATATATTCCTCGACTAGTGCCTTCACAGTCAGGCATCTCAGTCAAGGTGCTTCAGTGTAACTGTCATTTTATCTGATGGTTATTCAAACTTGACAAACAGCTTAAAAAAAAATAGGACTTTTGGTTTGTGTGTCCTTTGTTATGATCTTTACTGTCTTTTAAAAAGCACATCTGGAAGTTCTCACTGAGTTTAGACCTGATAGAGCTGGAGGCCGTTTGTGGGTTTGGGAGCCCAATTCAAGCTGAATGTCTCCGAGATACCTTCCTGGAGGTGAATCCCAAGCTGTGCTCCAGAGGCTGAGCCATTCTCTGTAAGAGCTCACATTACCTGTAGCACAGGCCTTGCTCAACCCATAGGTCCAACTTCTCTGGCCCACTTTGAGGCAGCTTAATGGAAATCTGTATCAAATAACTGGTAATGATGGCTGTGGGGAGAAACAAAATTATTTGCCTGACAATTGAGTCCTCTTTGTTTCATCTTCCCACAGCTATTAATTTGCTTAAATTCCCTGCATCCTTTGTATGGCAGTTGTCCTCCCACCTCTGCTATTGATTCCCATATGTTTCTACCTCTGGACTGGAAGTCCACTTGCCTACAGTTGAATTCTTTTTCTTCTTTTTCCTTGCTGCTGGGAAAATGATTTTGTTTGTGGAGTTAATTTATTGTCCCTTTTCACCACATGAGATCATCCACTTCCAGATGTCTTTTTGAGTAGCTGTCAGTGATCCAGTCCTGTCTGAAACTGGCACCCGAGCCTTCCACACACGGAAAGGAGCATGTGTTGGAAGGTATCGTCATCTGTTCGTAAGACACGAGTAATCTTTCATGTGCTTGGCATTTGTTGTCCTACAATTAGACTCCTCTCTTAAAGATAATAACCTAATTACAGGCTTTGCTTCAGCAGTTTAGTGGAATATGCTGGTGAATCATGGGTGAAAGGGGCAGAGGAACATTCTGCAGCTATACAGGCCAAAAGCTGGGATATGACAGTCAAACGCTGCTCTTAGCTTTTCTTACTTGTAGTGCTGTCCCTGGGAAAAACTTCCTCAAAGTGCTTCCTCAAAGACTAAAAATGCATTTAATGAATCATTTCTCTGCACTGTTTATACAAATTGCAGTGTCTAATGGCAGAAATATCTGTAACATGGATCTCCTGAAAAAGAAATGTGCATCTTCTGTCTCTGTGGAGAACTTTTCAATATAAAGAGGTTACCCAGCAGTGCCAGGAACTCACCTGTCCTGTTTGCAGGGGCTGATTTCTCCTGGAGTTACAGGTACAAACCCTGACCTGTGGGAGGAGGAACAGTGTGGCTGTACACATTCCTCTGGCAGGCTCTAGAGCTCATGAGAGAAATACTGAAGGAAAGCACCCTGTAATGGCCATGAAGTGAAACCTAGGATGGGATGTAGGTGTGACTACAGGTGCTAATCAGTATGATTGATTGAGAAAATGGACATTTTTAGGGCTGCACACCTTCAGTTTCTTTTGCAGCTGTATTTTGGATCTTATGCTTCCCTAGATACATATTAGGTTTCCAAAACAGGCAGAGAAATGTTAGGTTCTGACTTTTATGCTCAGGTCTGTCTTCAGCCAGCACTACCTTGTCTTTGCTCTGGATTGCTCTGAGGTGCCCAGCTTTCACCTGTGAATGCCTCCCTTCAGGGCCTTCCTCCCTTGGCTCCAAAAGTAGGCCAGAAACCCGACATTTGTCTCTTTAAACTGTGCTGATAGATCTGGGCACTTGTTACTTAGGCAATAACAAATTGCCTAAATTCAGGCTTCAACTGACAGCTCTTGGCAATTTCTAACCACTCCTACTTGAAAATATCTACATTTTTCCAGCTATTGTGCCCAGTACACACTTCAGCCAAGATCGCATTTCTGGGAAGGTATATCCTACATGCACTGTGTAATGCAATATTTATCACTGGAGATAAAACACATTTGGGCTTTGTCTTCTGTTAACACACTCTTAAGCAGGCTAGATCATCACCTGATAGAAATTAAAGCTGCTCTGTGCAGATCCATGGAGACGTGCCAGTTGACACCGGTTAGGTAATATCTGTGCATTATTAATCAGGGCTCAGATAATGTTGTAGAAACGTTGTTCCTCAGCCAGGAGATAAATAGCTAAATAAGATATAAACCAGTAATGAGTGCAGTAGGCCAGAAATACTGATGTGGAAATGTCTGGGCTGTAATTGTTGGCTGTGAGAGAGTTTGATTTCCTAGAGGCCAGGTGGTACCTCCAGGCACAGGAGGTTAGCGCTGGGATTTAGGGTCAGCAACCCCTTGCAGGCAGCATCAGGAGGTGAAATCCTAAGGCTTGTCTATGCCTGGAAATTAACCAAAACAGCTATTCCAGAGTATCTGGAATTGCTATTTTGGTGTGTTTCCAAGTGCAGACTGCTTTGAAATGCAAATGCTAGAAGCTGTTTAGCTGTTATTTACAGTAAGAAACAAAGATAACAGCCCACTAGACACTTAAAGGAATGGGGGAATATTTGAAATTAAAAAAAAGATGGGGTGGCTTTTATTTTATTAGAAACAGGGACTGACCATTGCTGGTTTGCACAAAGGACAAGGAGTTTCTGGTTGTGCCCTGGAAGTTGATGCTGCTGTTTAGCGAGCATCTTCCACCGTGTAACAAAGATTTTCTACTGTGCACAGGCTTCTCCAGAAGAAGGAGGGTTAATAGTATTCTTGTAGCAGGTAGGACAATTAGTGATGAGACTAAATTGCATCCCAAAAGTCAGGTTGAATAGCAGGAGGAAGTTTCTGCATTAAGGACAGGACGCTGTCAGGCTGTCTGTCAGGGAGGCTCCATATGCAAGAACTGTACATAATTGAACACAAAACAGAAAATAACTTTTTAGACCAGTGCAGGGAGTGCTGAAGTGTGCCATTTCTATCTTCTGGATAGTTTCTTTGAAATATGAATTTGAACAGGCATAAGAAACAAATTTCCAGAAAAATCCTCCCTTCAGCCTGAAGGAAGGCTCTGGAATGCTCAGTCCACGTTTTTCCCTCAGCATAGGGGTTTTTATCATGGTATGTTTGACAAACTGTGTGTATTTACAGCTCTCTGAGTGAGCACACTTGGCAGAATGGACACTGCCATTCCTGCAGCTTGACTGAGAGGTGGCCTGAGCCTGAAATAGCTGCTTCACCCAGGAAACTTGTCACAGGGTGCCTGAAGTCCCAGTCGGGCTGGCCAGGGGTTGTTTCATAACGTCAGTCTCTGCAGGGTGCCCTGTGGCCCTGTCACTGTCCGTGAGAGCTTTCTTGGTGTCCTGGTGGGACAGCATAAGAGCTGGCAGGCACAAACCCCTGGCATCCTTGTGTCCTCTTTGGAATTGCATGTGGAGGCTCGGTCCTGACTCAGCTGCGGATACCCAGCCTTGGGAAGAAGGACAGCAAGTGTTAAAAGGACTGGCGGCTCAAGGAAGTGTTGACTGTAACAGGTACCGTAATGATGAATGGCATGAATGGACAATCACTCCTGCCACAGCAAATAATTCCTGTCACATGGAATCCGGCGTTTTCCAGGGAAATCAGCTTTCACTGCGGGCTGCCAGCACCAAATGAGCTTCATAAAGCACCTGCAGATCTGAGCGTCAAGCAATTATTCCACTATCTTGCCTAAAAACAAAAAGGGCCCTGCCCTTCGGTCACCTCCGACCTTTTCCAGCTAACATAAACTAATTATATTTGCGGCAGGAGGGGGAAGGGGGTAAAACCCACCCCCCCAAACGTTCCTGCGGGTCTTGTGGGGGCAGTGCCGGGTTTGCGGGGTGTCTTGCGGCCCCTTCATCAGCTCATAGCGGTGGGGGAGCACCTTCGCTCGGGCGCTTCAAGAGATCCGGGGGGGCTGAGCCCCGAGCCGGGGGAGCGGGGCTGGGAGCGGGGCTCAGCCCCGGCCGCCCCGGGACAAGAGCGCCTTTGTTCGGCATCACTTAGCAGCAATTACAGCCCGTCAAAACAGTTTTTGTTTTACGACAACGTGTTAATGGGCCCACGGTTGGGTGTGAGAAGTAACCCAAGCCGTATGCACTGAAGCAAGGTTAGAGGTTAATTGAGACTTTCTAACACAGCGCATGAGATTTTTGCAACCTTTTGCAGCGAGGGAAGTGGGGAACAAAAAGGAGATAATGTGATACAATTAGTTGGAAAACACGAGGGTCAAAATTCCCAGATGGAAGGGAAAACTGGCCAAGTGAATCAGGCCAGATGGGCCACCTGGACCATAACGAATGCCAAAAATAGCTTCAGTCCTTAGTCTGGTGGATGAGGCAGTAGGTGGTATGTCTGTCCTTCACTGTGGATTTATAAAAAAAAAAAAGCAAGGTCAACATTATAAACAGCAGTAGCCTGTTGCAATTTGTATTCCAGATCTATGGTCATTAGTGCAGCTCATATTTTTGCTTTTATTTTCTTTATTTCAAAGTTATGTGATTTTAACCCAGCAACCCCCTTCAGACTTGTTCATGGTAGTGGTCTGGTGATAAACTTCGGGCTTCCTACCATTAGTGTTGTTATTCCCACTGCAAACCTCCGGAGCATTATTAACGAACTTGTTACTAACTCTCGAAGAAGGTTTTGATTGCAGGGCTCCTCACAGTCGGTGTGAAGATGTTTGGGTGTACCCAAAGTAACCACCTGCTCACCTCCCTCTGCAGCCAGTGGGTGCTGCACCTGGAGCTGGGAACGATACAGGTTATGGTGCCCAGAGATGTGGCTCTGGGGGTGCTGTCTTTGCAAGATCCCAAAGGATAACACTCACTCCTAGCTGCTTCAGCTGCTTCCTTTCTCCTCTGTACATTGTCATTTCCAAGACCTCTGCAGGGTGACACATGTAGAACAGGAAAAAGCTTTCTTGTATTCACCTCCCAGCTTGCACTGGAAATGAACTGCGAGGTGACTGAAGTGCCAAGTCACTGCTGGCACCTGTTCAGTGCTTATTTGTTTTCCTAGAGCCACTGTGATTAGTTTCCTTCACTACCACATAAGCTTCCTCTATTGAAGCGGAACCATCTGCTGCAGGTGCCTGTAGCTCCTTTTCTGTGTCACGTCCTAATGTTTGGGGGAAGCAGGATAAGGAATGTGACATGGGGGAAATGCCACCTGCCTCTGCTGCCTTTTCCTTGCCCCAGCAGCCTGTACATGCCAGCCCTCGGTGGCTGCCTTCACCCTCCAGTGAAGGCATCAGCAAAGCTGATGTCTAACGAGGAGCTGCTGCCAGCCCTGGGGTACCTGCTTCAAGGTCAGTGGAGCCCAGCTGGGCTTCATTAATGAGGACTGGCCTGGTGCGGAAAGAGCATTGGCAGGGGGACAATGGCACTGTGCAGCCTTCCAAGCTCCAACCACCAGCTCAGCAGTGAGGGAATAGCAACAAGTTCATGCAGCAGCAAATTGCCAAGGCTGACCCGGCTTTGTTGACCCTGCCCCTCTGGTCTTCCATCTCTCCTTCCTCCTTCATAGGCCTAAAAGCAAATGTGGGGAGAAGGAAGGGGTAGGAGGAGAAAGGCAGTAGAAAAACTCTGGGAAAAGTGAAGGGGGATAACAGGGGTGGGACAAATTGGCTTGAATTTTGTATCTGTGGATTACCTAATGTACTCGGTCTTGTTCCAAAGTTCAAACTGCTCTGGTGACTGCATAGAGAGAGAGAGGAAAAATGGAGACTTGAAATAAAAGCAGAGACCAGCCATTCAGAAGGTGTAAATGAGGGGGATGATGGTGACCTAGAGAAGCCCGGCTGTCCTCAAAAGCAGGACCTCCCTGTGTAACCAGAGCACTGCTAAGTACTAGAAGTTGTGTGCAACAACCAGATTGTTCTAGGAATTGGGAATCTTCCATAAGAGATGTAATAAACCCCTAAGCTTTCTTTCATGGAGATCCTCACATAGACCAAACTTATAGATCTGTGTTGATCCACTTTCCTGTGCTGTAACTATTCCCAAAGCAAGTGCTCTTCAGGGGATGCTGCAGTGGATTCATTGCAAGGGTGTCCATGGTACATAATGATTCAGAGCCTGTGCTCACTGTAATTACTTTTCTATGCAGGTGTAAATCTCAAATGAACACTATCCCTGACTTTCCCTGGCTCTTCCTCTGCTCCAGCCTGCACTACTAGTTTTTTGTACTTAACTGGTGGCTGGGGAAACCAGAACACAACAAAGCAAAGGAAGCTCATGGGAACCAGTGAGGATTTCTTTTCTTGTCATATGAACTGCATGGTTTATTGGTTTTACTGTTGTTGATCACTATTCATTTGTTGGTTTATTTGTGGATGGGTTGGGGTTTCTTTCCCTTCTCTTTGAAGCATCAGAGGTTGGCTCCAGCTGAAGGTGAGATGTTAGGTGACTGACACACATATGTTAATGTTCCTTCTGCTCCTAAGCAAACTTCACAGTATCTGTCTTTGCAGGGGTTTGTAGGAGTTTGTACTGAAAGCCTTGGCATCTTCTCCATAATGCAAGGGGTCTTCTATTTTTTGGGAGGATGTGGGACAAGCTTTTGAGGATTCTCCTCGATTTGAGTCCACACTTAGCTGTTTGAGGTTCGCAGGAGATTGTCTTCTCTAGTCTGTTGTTCCTTTCACTCACTAATTTTACAAATCCAGAAAAAAAGTTCTACCCAAACCACTTTTAAGCAAATATTTTGTAGACTCAGATTGTCGCCAATCCTGGCTGTAAGCACAAATCACTTCAAGTTTCTTTTCTCTACATCTCTCTTTTTCAAGGTCAACTGCCTTTCCTTTGTGTTTTGTTCTTCATTGCTGCATTAAAGACCTTCAGTGTTTCAACTGTAAAACAGAACCAGTGGCTCCTGCTGCCAGTCTCCCTGAGCAGATAATAAAATCTTGTCTATATTGAACATCAAACTGAATTAACTTTGTGAAGCACAGTGTTGTATCTTCACCTTGTGTAGCAGCTGGAGGGCTGGCTCCTGGTAAAAATATTGCTTAGTTTAAGCTAGTCCCTCCCATGATTTCTGGCTGGTAAAAATTGGCTAAAATATTGTGATATAGAAAAAGAATATATTCCTGAGACTTGTGTTTCAAGCATAGTTTGGCACTATAGATGGCTTTAGTTTAAGGTACAGCTACTGCAAGATACGGTGTAGCTTTGACTTTCTGCAGTTCCTTATCTTTTGGGTGCAAGCCTGTATGTTAGTTTTCTTTTGAACAGCTCCTTAGGTATTAAAGCCATATGATTTCCTTCATTTGTCATCAGCAAAGGTTAAGAATGTGGCTTGAACAGTCAGCCAGTTAAGATAAAAACTTGTGAATTTGGAGCAGAGCACTGAAGTGGGATTAATGGTTGACTCATTTCTCTGCTATGGATATTCTATAGTAGCTGAAGATTTCCAATAATAAATATATTTTTAAACTCTGGGGAAAGGTCTAATAGGGAATAAAAATAAGGTTACATAGCCAATAAAACACAGATTAATCAGAGCAAAATACTTCTGTTAAGTACAGGAACTACAGGAATGCCTCTGTTGTCCTTGATTTGCCTGCTTCGGGACTGAAGTCTCAACTCCATGAGTTATTGCTACTGAGTGCTTATATTTTCCCTGAAGATCTTTTTGAAACATTCCTTGATTGTCAGAATCAAAAAATAAGGTGAAATTTCAAAATTTAGAAAAGTTTGGTCAGCTCTAACAGGATAAAAATAGAAATGGAATGAAATCTCCAGTAAAATGAAGAGTACTACTGACATTGTTTTGTTTGTTTTTTTTTTTTTTTTGGTGGTTGTGGTTGGTTTTTTTGTTGTTGGTTTTTTTTTTTTTAATGCTGTATTTTTGGTTCTTTGGGGAATTTGACCTTTTTTTCTCCCCAAGATGATGATCTGGCTGATTTTAAAAGTTATTCCATGCTGATGGTGCTGCAAACGAGGGGAGAGGCAGGTGTATCGCTGTAGAAAAATAGTAATTAAAAAAAACCCCAAAGAAACAAAAACCTCATAGCAGCCAACCAACCAAACACTGAAGCAACCCTCAAAAAAACCACAAACCCAAAGCAGTTCTTATATCCAGCACTGTACAGTGATGCTCCTCCAAGGAACAGGTGGGAATATTGCACCTACAGCATTGTCATAGGGATCTTCTGTGGAAACTCTTCCTTGAACCCCTGAAAGTCAAGTGTAAGATAAAGAGCAAGGAAACCACATTTTCTGAGGGGTAGGAGTTTAAAGTTTGTCCCCTCAGTGAAGTCACTGACAGCTGCACTGTTAAAAAGACCAGGCAGACCGGACAGCCCCAGCGCTTTAGTTTGAGGTGTTTCCAAACACACCATTCCCTGCCTGTTGCCTCCCAGGGAACAGATGGAAAGTGTTACCAGCAAAGCACATTTTCATAGGCTTTCTGGTTCTCTTTAGCAAAAGCCTTACAAAAGTCTACAGACAAATTAGTGCCTGAAGGTAAAGGAAGTCTTTAGGAGCGCAGGAGAAGTGCTGACTCAGCCTGTTCTCCAAGCCGTGTCCAAGGGGAGCTGCTTTCTGCCTTCAGCGTTTTCACCATGGATGGTGATTCCTTCAGAATCAATTACATTTCTCTCAAATGTCTTTTTAAGGTTAATGAGTCCAGTTAAATCCTGAAAGTCACTGACGAGCAAGGGTTCAACAGAGGGCAGAGGCAGCCAACAAAAGTCAGTGTATCACCCAGGGAAGGATCATGTCAGATAAGCTGGATCTCAGCTGGGATATGCTCTCCTGCAGCTTTTCTGCCTTTAGTCCCACACCTCCTACCCCTCACACTGCTGAGCCAGGCCTTCTTCTCAAGTTTGGTGATCCCTGTTTGGAGCAATTCCAGTGGTGCTCTAGGCTGTGCGTTTGTCCTGACAAACACAAATATGTGCATGTATAACAAGTCAGGAGAAACAGCATCTCTGTCACAATCGGCTCCTTGCTTTGGTTTCACCGAAAGCCCAGAGATGCTGTAAGGGTGATCTGCTTGTTTGTTTTTAGAACTTTATTTCAAACTGGGAAAACCCCTAATCTGTAAATAATCACTGAGCAGTTTCAGTTTTTGGGAAACAAAGCTGGTTTGAAATCACAGGAGAACCAAAAGTAAAAAAGTGTGCAATCTCTTAATTTAATCTTTGTATGTTCTATAAAAGTCAAATATAGCTGAACTAGGTTTTTCAAAACATGTTCAAAAATTGGTTTCCAGGTTTATATTGTTGTCTTGGTTTGAAAGACAGGCCTTTGCCAAGGAAGGTGGGAACCTCCCTTGGAACAGAAAATATGACCCCCTTCCCTCCGAATTATTGTAACTTTGAAATTAAAGGGGCTTTCAGGCAAAGATATGGGAAAACGAATAAAAGTTCTTTACTAGTGTGTAGAACACGGCAAACAAACACCACCAAGAGCGGCAGCAACACCGAGCAGAGCAGACACCCAGTGCGGCCTCTCTCGGCCCGGGCCCTTTCCCTTCGCTGCAGTTCCGCTCGCGGCCGCCAGGGGCGCTGGCGGCTCCCGGCCGGGCAGGGCGGGGCGATGGTTCCCGCCTGCAGGGGGCGCTGTGCCGCCGCTCGGCCGCCTCTCCCTCACGGGGTAATGGCGGGCGGGCTGG